>SRMA01023883.1:0-141833 GCA_007224835.1 Danionella cerebrum | reverse complement strand
AAAAAGACTTTTCAATATGACTTTTTGCCTTTTATCAAAATCTTTGACGTCAAACATTAGCAACAACATTAGCATAGCTATTTTTAGTTTATGTGTAGCACCAAAATTTATTTGTTTATTTTTCTTGTTTATTCCTCATTGATTTCAATTTTTTTGGTCGTTACTCCAAATAATCATACATTTCTGAATGTTGGTGAGATTTTTACTATGAGACACCATTTAAAACCCATTATTTCCTTTAAATAGGCCTGTGCAAAAAAAAAAAGAAAGAAAGAAACTTTGTTTCTGACTGGTATATGAAGTTAATATAAAATAAAAAAGTGTGAAAAAGATTTGTCACAAAAAAAGTAAGACTCAAAATCACCCCGAAGTGGCTGAAAACATATAACACATACGGGTTAAAGTGGTACACATTTGAAATATATATCATTTATAATTAATTTCTGTGCCCTGAAGAGTTTAAATCAACCAAATCTTAAAATTTCCACAAAATATAAGTACATAAGCCTGAAAATTCAAACTCTGGTCCTTTTTGTGTGCATTACATTCCTAAATAAGACAGTTTAAGGGAAAGTTGTGTTGAATTGTTCTTGGGACAGATTGAATCCAAAGATGGATCCTTTTAGAGCCCACAGGATCAAAAAATAATTAAAAGCAGAAAGTATTTAAGTGCAATATTCATTTTTGGTATTTACACTATTTATTATTTGTACAAACTTGGTGCAAAATAATTCATGATTTGGAAAAAAAAAAGTTTTAAAAGTTTTAAAATGTTTTTGAACTTTTTTTTTCAATTTGCGTTAAGACAAAATATAAAAATAAAGTGTTGCATATTGATATGTATCTGTTTGCTGCCTTGTTAAATCATTGTTGAAATTCATTTTGAGAAATAATTACCATGATTAGTGTATTTGCAGAGATGATTATCATAAATTATTAATAATGACAAGAAGCTAAAGGTAAACTGAGCAAATTGGCCATTTCAGAAGATGCTATCAAACTGGTAGCCCTTAGCATTAATCAGTGCCTAGGAAGTAGCTATTTCTATTAAAAAGGTTGGTGACCCCTGATACATTTGTATTGGCAAACGTCTGATTCCCAGCTCAGTTTCGGTCTGAATTATGCATGCAAGCCATCTCGACTGTAGTCTAAACTGACCTTGAATGGGAAACAAAGTCGTAGACAGGAATTTGGACCGTCCTTCCCTCCATGATCTCACACAGCGTTTTGACTATCAACTCATTATCAAATGCATCTATAGGACAGAAAGAGATAAATGGAACGGAATTTGTCCATGAGCATCTTGATCCACAAGAGCAAAAATAAAGTTTATGTATGTGCCCCCCCCACCCCCACCAAAATATATCCAAATAAATTCTGGTCTAATCAGTGTTATGCAACTTTTTACCTGGGTGGTCAAAGTTAAACTGTCCTTTGAGAGCTTTGGCCTTCTGTTCAGGGGTCAAGACCCTGTAGAAACTGTCCTGACTGAGAATGGCCACCTGCCTTTGGTGATGGTCGATCTTATTCTGCCCGAGAAGCTCCATAATCTTTCCACAAACTGAAGACTGAAAGGAAAGACAATATTCTAGTTCAGTATGTGATTGCATACCTTCAACACTTTCACATGAGAAGATGAACAAAAGATATTTGTTAGTCAGTCATGGAGCTATAATCTCCAATTCACGTTAGACAGAGGCCGAGTAGCCCGTTGAACTCAATCCAGTTACTATTACTAACCCATATCTACGAATCCATTCTGATTTTTGTAAATACTATTTTTTTTCTGCAAAACAAATGCAAGCAAGTTTGCATAAATAAGTATACTACTTGTGGCAGGTTAATGGAGGTTGCTAGGACCCAAACACTGCTCCTTGACCTAGATGTGAAGTCTTTTTAAAATAACTTAAAATTAATTTATAAGTCATGTATATATTAGGGAGATATGAAGTTATCAAGATCTTTGTAAACTATATTTTCTGATTGGTCAGAGGTATGTCAATGATATCCACTTTGACACAAGGGGACATTTGAATGAGCCCATACTCCCTAGCTCAGAATCAGCATTTACAGCACCCAGAGTTTATCGTAGCTGCCTGGATTAAAATAACAATTTGTTGACTTTCTGAATCACTCTGCTGAACAGGAATGGACTTGCAGGAAAACATAGTAAAATTAAGAAAGAGACACCAAACAATTTTGTAAATTGCTTAAATAAGCACTGGTTGAGAGAAAGACAATTCAGGGAAACATATTTAAAGGAGCATGGACGATTTATACCTCAGCGTTCAAAAGTTGGAAGAATGCTTGAGTTCCGCTTTCAGTGTCACCAACATCATGAGGGACTCGGAAATGACTGAATTAAAATGCTTTTTAGAAGAACTGGATAAGGGAACATTTAAGGAGAAACATATTTAAAGGAGCTCAGATGATATTTATACCTCAGCATTCAAAAGTCAGGCTCAGAACTGTATGACTGAATTAAAATGCTTTTACATTACATTTACATTTATGAATTTATCCAAAGCGACTGACATTTGAGTGAATGAACACATTTGTTGTCAATTCCTCTTTTCCCTGGGATGTGATTTAGTATTTTACAGCCAAGATTACATCTGGGGTTATTTCATGGCTAGCGAAGTAGATTTATACTCGTTAGTTCCCCTTGGGATTTGAACCCAAACCCTTTGCGTTGTTAGTGCAATGCTCTACCAACTGATCCACAGGAAAGAATTTTTGAAAACACGAAAAAATATTTTGCACATAAAACAGCAAAATGTACATATAAAAAGCAAGACCCCACCCTCCTCAAAATAAAAATAAAACCACCAGGTGCCACTGGATACAAGTTTTTCCCGAATTAATCCACATCACACCACCCCCATAAACACGGACCTTTACATAATAGAACTGGCTCAGTGACTGTTCAACAGAACACTGCATCTCTTCACTCCCTAAGATTGTATTACAGAGACAACAAATACACCTATTAAAAAACAAAAAGAACATCCAAACACAAATAGGTGTCCTTTACGGTGTGTTTTTTTATGTTTTGTATTGAGAGTCCTGAGAACCAATGCCAGTCTATCAATAGTCCTCCTTTAATGACGTGTAGATGTAACTGTACTGAACCTAGTGGCTTAGTTCAAAACCAAGATCAAATAAAGTCCCAACCACCAGGAAATAAAGAGCAAGGCAGAGTTCAGCAGGTTCTGCGAGGCCTGCGCAAACACTCCAGCGTACCCACGTCTGTGCTCAGATGTCTTGCAAAGCTTTGGGTCACCAGCTGCAGTGCTGCTTGTCAATCCATTTAAAGCATAATCCACCAATAGTCCAAGCTGTCGAGGCCCTGTATGTGAAGCTACTGCACAACCTTACCCTCCTTAAAACATATTTTCATAGGTATGAAAGATTTTTTTTTTTAAATCAAGACCATTCTAAAAACAATATCTATTGTTCGTTCTGAATGTTGGGAATCCTGCAAATCATACAAATAAATAATTGCCTAGAACAATGTTTACAATGCATAAAAAGGTCATTTACACTATTTATTTGAATTCTACCAGCATTACATTTCTAAAAATCTCTTTGAAGCAAAGTAGACAACAGATTAGGTCAAGAATGTCAAAAAATAAGACCGCAACCCTACACAGGTTAACTTCACCTTTATGAGGCACGCCTCATTCCACTAATAACTGTCCACTTGGGCTTGACTGAGGATTAGACCAACTATCGGATGATTTCTAACCACTAAAAAAAAAATACCAAAGCTTTAAAGGGTTGTTTAATTCAAACAGAAACTTTAATCACGTTTCTGCGTTATGCAATAATTGCATATTACCCACTGTAAGACGCTCAGCCAAAAACAATTGATCTCAAACACGTCTCCAACATTTGCTGGTACAATCTGTGACTGAGAAATCAAACTCCTGCCAAAGCATCTTCTAATCCTCCTTGTGTGCTCCAAGGGCTGCTGGCACAGGAAGTCAACCGTTTACCAGACGGCTGATGTAAAATGCTGAAGATCAAAGAGGCAGAAACCATGGGACAATAATGAGGGTTTTACTTTTCACAACAAAAAAAAGTATATATCTCCCTTAATATCAGTTAGACCTTCTGCGATCAATAATGTGACTTTGGGAAAAACAAGTGTCCTTGAACTAGACACGTACTAGAGCATACGTATAAACAAAGATGTCTACAGGCCTTGGTGAATGATGAGAAACGAAAGGTCTAGTTGTAGATAATCTAGGACAAGCATTTCAGCACTTCAGACTACAACACATTCTTTGTGAGGGGAGAAAGAAAAAGGAACACCTGACAGCTGAAGGTGCAAAAAAAAAAAAAAAAAAAAAAAAGATCAGCAAACATAACATGACAAGAAATGGAAACAAAGGGGAGCAGTATGGATGAGATTTAAACTTACCAAGTCATTGGTACACATTCTGTTAAATTCAAAAAGCACACCAACAGACAGTTTACGGCAGAGCAAATGCATTAAATACCTAGTTTTTCGTCAAATCTAATTAGTTATCATAGTTAGGGTACACCAAAGTTTACTAGTGCACTCCAGTTTATCTGGTTGCCAGTCTATTGCAGAAAAAATTTGAAAATAAGTTTATTTTAATATTGATTGTTCTGTTATTTGCTTTTGTTTGTCAAAATATAATAATAAATGCATGTAATGGTCAAACAATAACATAAAAACATACATTAATAGTAAGTTTGTAGACCTACAATGTTTGTCTCGGGTGGAAAGAAACCCAAAGCAGTGGTAAACAACCATGGCATTGATAAACCTACACCTACTGCCAGACACTTAATCATTTATATTGAAAATTAGGTTGAAAACTAATGTTGAATCCCATGGGCTGTTTTGTTGAAGGCTATATCACCAGCATAGAAAGTAATCTTACATATATTACACTATTGGTCAGTTAATGACTGACTACAATGCATATTTACATAAGCGTAAATATGTTAATGATCTGTATCTCTATGTAGGGTTTTGCTAGTTACGTCTACAACACAAAACACACGTGATGAGGATGTTGGAGACAACTGAAAAGGAGGAGCACATATGAGTCTTTAATCAATCAAGTGATCATCAAATAGGTTTTGCTCCTATTTCTGTTCAATACACTTTGCTTGTTAAAGCACACCAAAAGGAAATTTATGGCAGAAGAAATTAATTTATTACCAACTTTTTTTCCTAACTAATTATAGTTTTGCATGTGATTTTCCCCTTTATTTCAATTTTAAAATGGCAAAATTAAAATAGGCGAATTGTCTATCATGTGCAATTTCTATGCATAATCTGAAAATCATTACATTTATGTTTACTTTTAAAATATTGAATACCATCAGTGTCTTGAATATTTTTATAGCAAAAGAGGAATGGAAGAGCATTATATCAAAAAATATATATCATTATTTATAATAAAAACAACATAAAATGTTAAGTTATTAATTATGAAATGATAAAATACAATAATGTATTTATAATCACAAATATTTAATGCCATTTCATCAACCGATTGATCGCTCACGAAAATAATCGTTAGATGTAGCCATAAATGTGTCGTTATACGTGTAAACCTAGACATTTTTTAATTTGTCGATAATACACTTCAGTTATGGCTGGCCCGCCGCGTCACGACGTGCGCGTGCTCGCGTCTAAACGCACGTAAATGAGGTAAGATGTGTCACATTCGATGTGCCGCTGACCCCATTAACGTCTACACACAAAAGCTTCGCGTAAACTCCTAAATGTCACCAAAAATCACGTATTTATAATCAACGCTTATCTGTGTTTAATGTGTCGAAGCGGTTTTTTGTTCACCGAGACCGTCACACACCTTTAGCGACTGAAACAAAGATATATACACATGACGCTCTTTGTGATGGTTTCTCTAGCTTACGGTTATCCCAGCAGACACAATGACGTTCAGTTACATCTTCTGTAGCAGGAGCAGGCTTTGTTTACTTAAAACCGAACACTTTTTATAACCGTGATGTTTATTCTGGTAAAATTAAAACGCAAATTGCGGGGTTCGTTGCCGTTTTGAGGTTTGATGGGTACAAAGGAATGTCAGAAAAATCTCACAGAGCAGATTTAGACAATTTTATGAATCTAACGTTACGCGACTACGAAGTTTAACAGTGGAATAATAGGAGTAAATCACAGTTTTAATACATGTTTAATTAAAACAAAAACATTGTTATGTATAAGTTTCCAGATCAGCCATCCAGCGCCATGTGCATGAATGGCGACGAAGAGAGTGAGCTGTCGGGAAAGGGAGAAAAGTGACCAAACCCTTTGTAGTAAACTTAAGCTTCAGAAGGGAACATGCTTTGAATGTTGTGCATAAGAACACCTAGACTTTGAATTTGTTTTATTAACACTTTCCAATAACTTTAATCGATAAATACAATTCAATTACAACCTTCTAAAGGTGTAATTTTCCGTTTAATCGTTTTAATGTCTGTTTTGGCTACGCATATGTCAATCTCAATGAATAAAACAGATGATGATCAGTCACACTGATCATTCAGGGAGCCACGCGGTCGACAGCGCTCACCATCTCCCTGACAAACACAAGAAGTCAATACTAATGATCACGGAAGATAAAACAGAGCGCCAACCTTGCCGCTGGCAGTACCCCCGGCCACACCGATGAGGAACGGCTGCCTAACAACATGCTCGTTTTCGGGGTGATCGTCCAGCTTGCTGTCTCCTGCCATGCTGCCAGTGCGAGTGTGCGATCAGCTGCTGCTTTTACCGGCGAGAGCTCCTCCTCCTCCTCCTCCTCCACATTGCGCTTCCTTTCGATTGTCTCCTGCAGATCCTCCTCGAGATCTACTTTGTATTTGAAGAGTCATTTTTTCCATAGTATAGTACATACTTTGGAAGCTCATTTCATAAAGCTTAGAAAGACTTAAAAGTCGAAAGTTTGAGATAAAACGTTTACATGTGTAGATAAAAAGTCGACATTTTGAGATAACAAGTCAAACTTGAGATTAAAACTTTGACATTTTGAGATTAAAAAGTCTGTATGTGGAAATGATTTGCACAGAATCTAGCAGGAAGCTAATGAGGGTGAACAAAAATAAGTTTTTTTTTTAACCATCATGGCCCTTTAGGTGCTCTGTAAAATGTTAAATTGACATTGGAAGTAAAAATATTAACGTGCTGGAAGCCCGTTTTACCCAATCTCAGCCTTAATTTTTGTCTTTCTGCACCAAAGCTTGTACTTATACTTAAAATCCTTTGCTTAGACCAATTAACGGAAGCCCAGGGTCAGGTTAACAATGGCTTTAAAGTAAAAAAAACAAACAAAAAAAAAAACAGTATTTGATCCAAATGTTTACATTTTAAAATACAAAGGTCAAAACTTTGACTTTAACAGTTTACATTTTGTGGTACAAAGGTCAATAATCTGACTTTGAGATAGGAAAGTTGAAATTTTGATTAGCTGGCCCTGCGGATTGATGGAAGCTCATTTTGTTGGATTGTCCAGATGGTTTGATGATGTTTTTCAAAGAAAGCTGCCATCTCAGCCTCATCCGTTTTGTTCTTTCTGCGCTAAAGCTTGTTCATGCCAAAAATCCTTCCAGGAATGTGAATCGCTTAGCAATTCTATGCTGTTTAACTAACAATACAGTAATTTCATTATCTCCCCAAATTTTTTGTTCGACCATCCGACATTTTATTTGTCAGTTAACTGTTTAATTGTAATGTAAAATTAAAAAAAAAAAAAATTAATTTGTAGAAACATTGACATGGTCGTAACGTTTTGGTCGGTTTGGTAGTTATTAACATGTACCAAAAGAAAATCGTTTGTTAAATTATTTATTTTGTGTATGGAGCCAAAACTATTACTTTAATTTTTTGCCTTAAAAATAATTGTAATGAAAAAATGGCATTGAAAAATATTGATTTTTTTTTATTTTATTTTTATGAATCTGTGACACGATATTTTTTACTATCACCCAAAAAAATCTTTTGCTACATAATTGTGTTGTTGATTGAGTTGTTGCACATTTTGACTTTTTGACAGAAACTATAAACGAAAACTAAAGGGCCTACTTCATGTCAGGTCACTACCACAAGGCGGAGATGTAAAATCATGAGGTAACCTCTCCGACCTATTCATCACACACGAAGAAGAGTCGCGCACATAGATGACGTCATCAAAGTAATGCTGACGCTGCTGTGCTGTGGCTCCTTACTGAGCGAGTTAAATTTATCCCAATTCAGTATCAGTTTATCAAACCCATCGTCAAAATGAGCACAATGTTTGCTGATACAATCCTTATTGTATTTATATCTATTTGCACGGCGTTGTTAGCGGAAGGTACGTAAACTGTTTTGTCAAAGAGTTTTTACGTATTAGCGAGTGTCTTTAGTGAACGTCCTTAGCTCAGCAGGTCCGAACTGAACTCGGATGTGCTTGATAAGTTGCTTTCCATTCTTATTACAGGAATAACATGGGTTCTTGTATACCGCACTGACAAGTACAAGAGGTTAAAGGCCGAGGTGGAAAAACAAAGTAAAAAACGTGAGTTCTTTTTGTATGAGACGTGTGTTCATTGCATGTAGTTAACCCGTGTAGCCTCTGTTGTAAAACGTGTGTGTGTGTTTCAGTCGAGAAAAAGAAGGAGACAATTACAGAATCCGCCGGACGTCAACAGAAGAAAAAAATTGGTGAGTGAAAGTTTTTTTTAAATAATTGTATATATTATATATTGTAGTTTGTACTTCTTTGTTATTAGTAAGAATTATATTAATATTAAGGTAACGCTTGTTAAACGCAATTGGGAATTTAAATTCATTTTGTGGAATAATGAATCTTGAATATAATAATTTTTGTTTATTCAACAGAAAGACAGGAGGAGAAACTAAAAAACAACAACAGAGACCTGTCTATGGTAATGTAAACATTTTTTCTTGTGCAAAAGAGATCCTTGCCTCTTTCAGCCCCATGATTCGCTGACATTTCTGAGTGATTTGGCAAAGCAAATGAGCTGTCAAAGTTTAGTGGAAAATGCTTTTACAATAACATTCATAGTTTCTGAAAAATAAATACAAGTTGCAGGGGTATGTAAACTTTTGAGCACAATTGCACCTCAATTCTGGCCTTACATCCTCATGAACAGATATTGTTATTGGCTCATGGACATGAGTAACCTATTAGAAAGAATGCCTCTCTGGATTTGTGTCGAGGCTGAGTTTATGGAGTAGTCTGCCCTGGTTTATGGTCACAACCACTGACCTCAGGCCAGAATCCATGGTAATGTCAGCCTCAACTTGTTTTTGTGATGGGAACTTTCTTGGATGTTGTCTTGTCTAGCTGAAGATAGTACAAAATCTAATTTTCTGGCCAATATCAGACATTTAAAGTGAGATGCAATCAAGACAAACACAATTTTGAGTCAATTTCAATTTAATTGCTGTTTAGATTTATTTCCATTGACTGCAGGATAGGCTGCAAGTAAATATTTTCATGACCTAATGTAAAATATAATGTTGTCACATATCAGCTACATGTTTGTATCACAAGTTCTGTTGTCATCAGTGGGATATAATCTACCATTCTGTTAGTGACTGTAGTGAGCCGTATAAACAACAGTGTTTTGTTTTACCCACAGGTCCGAATGAAATCCATGTTTGCCATTGGCTTTTGCTTCACTGCTTTGATGGGCATGTTCAATTCAATGTAGGTACACATTTTTTTTTGCAGATGTGTTTTCTAATAGTTCTGTACTTTTATTCATTTTTAACCATAGTATTTTTCATCTGTATCCATAGCAATTGGTTCATTTTTTTAGATTTTGTTTTCATTGTTTAATTACATCACAGTTTGTAAGCATGTATACTATGGATTTTTGTGCCAATATTTTGTACCAATAAAACGAACATAATTTTAGCTAAAATGAACAATAAATTGATAACAAAGGAAAAAATACGACAGCCTAATACGGTTTTGATTGGCAGCTCAATGAGCCAGATGTACAAGCATTTGCAGTTTTTTTTATACAGTGTAATTTTACAGACCCCAAATTGGTGCCGTCAGTGCCTGCTAGTGGTGAAAATACACAATACCTGTGTTATGGCTTGTGTTTTTATAAGTTCTGGAGCAAAAAAAGCACAAGTGTAGAAGGTTTAGGAGAGGTTTCACCTCTTTTTTTATATTGTTTTGATATCTTGTCTTAGTTGTTTTGGGGGGTTTATGAATTTTTACTTTGTATCAACACTTTTATTTTTGTTATAAGACACAAAAACTGTTAGCCCTCAATTTTTTGGGATTTTTTTTTCTCAATAAAAAAATGACAATTCAATAGTCGAAATTTTTTTGTAGAATTTCATAATTGTCATTGAATTTATGTAATGGAAAAATATCAAGCAATGCCACAAAAAAAGTGTCTTAAAGGAAATTATTATAGCAAATTGTAAAGAAGTAATAAACACCCATATGGTTTAATAGCAGTTTTATAGCCGCATTTGGTCAATTTTGTGGTTAGTGTGCTTAGAATACATTACAGTTTGTGAGAACTTGTCATGAGTACATGCCTCCAACTTTAATTTCTTAAAGTAATTTCAATGAAGATATCAGTTTAGTTGCACAATCCAAATGATCTTTCCATTGCGTCATAATATTAATAAAACTGTGTGGAATGGAATGAAAGCTCACACAACTTCTGCATGTTTCATCTTTCAGCTTTGATGGTCGGGTTGTAGCCAAGCTCCCTTTCGTACCTCTGTCATACATCCAAGGCCTCTCACACCGCAATCTCCTTGGGGAAGATTACACCGACTGTTCCTTCATCTTTCTCTACATTCTATGCACCATGTCGATTCGACAGGTAACAGTTTTTAACGAATTATTTGCATAGAAACCATCTGATGTGAACTGTTTTTCCCCTAAATACTTTTTTCTATGCAATAGGACAAAAGTATTTTAAAATCAAGTCACATTCTCAAATTCCCTTTTTATCCCCTGAAAACGCGTGCGTGCGTGTGTGTGCTTGCACTGGAAAAAGACAGACATTGTTGCTTCACAAGACAACAACATTTCTTAAGTCTCTAAGAACCTCAGAAATGGTTGTTAGATTTGGAAAAGGTCTCTAGGGGGTATAAAAGTCACCAACTTTCATTAAGTTGGCAACATTCAGAGAGAGTGAAACAGGGAGGAAAGGATTTTTTGCTGGTGACTCCAAGTTTAATCCTGCAAGTAAAATTCAGTTTCTCACTAAGTTTTGAGTAAAACCAGTGTCCAATGGCTCAACGGCTCTTTGGAAAAACATGTGTTTTTCCAAACAGAGGATTGCTTGTTGTTGCCCACTGTTTGTCGGAAAAGGGTAGGGCTGGGCGGTTTATCGATTAACTCAACTCAAACGGGCAAATGCTGTTCTCTGAGCCTCCGTAGAATGCATGGTTACCCTCTGCCACTTGTGCTTGCCACAAAACAATGGCAGTGACTGACTATAAGAGTTTTAAGACGACTCGACTCGACATTTTGCTCTCCAACACTTGTGAATGGCCTGGAGCATAGCATATTCTTGTAATCTTCATGTTGAGCAACTGGTGTTGCTTTTATTTGACTGATGACTTTAGGGAGATTGAACGCAAAGCTTGATGACTACCTCACCACTTTCTATAACTCATTTAGTCGCTGACTAATAAAAGCATTTTATGAATCTGAAAGTGTAATTGGGTGTATCTTGTGATGTTTGAAGCTAAACGGTTCTAGGCCTTCTTTTAACATTCCTGCATTAACTGTACCAAACTGCTTGCTTGTGTTCCTACAGAATATCCAGAAGATGCTGGGTTTGGCCCCTTCCCGAGCAGCAACCAAACAAGCTGGAGGGTTTTTAGGACCTCCTCCACAAGCTGCCAAATTTTCATGAACAGATGGGTGATGTGCATTATCGGAATAATGAACATGAGTCAGCAACTGTGATCAACTGATATCACCACAATGGGTTTTTAAATCAGATTAATTTATAACTTAAATGTAGTCACATTTGTAAATTGTCAAAAGTAGTATTGGCGATAAAGTCTTAAGCATTTTTTTCTATAGTTATTGTTCCTAGAAGTCTAAAAATACATCTGGCATCATTATGCTCAACACAAACATTAACATGCTATTCATTTTCAGAATTTGAGATGATTGTTTGACTGTGTGTGTAAATGTAAAATAAACTTGTTTTCCACATTTAGAAAATTGTGTGTTTGTGCCATTCATTTGTTTCATAAATATGGTGTTGCCATATTTGCACATGATTCAAATAATTGGTTAGTAAAAGATTGAATAGTTCTTATTTCTTGTTTAAACAGAATGCAACATTTTGCACCTTTTTTTTCCTGCAAACGATCCAGCATTCCTCCTCTGGAGACCTTTAAAAATGCGTTCACAGATGGTTGATGTAGCAATAATGTGACTTGCATTGTTGCAGTCCAACAGGTTACACAAGCAGAGAGTTGTTTTCCACAAGGCTGTTTGCTATAGAATGGGCATAAAATGTTTTAGTTGCCAATGCCCGAGTTTGCCAAAGTGAGGTCCATTACATAACCACTGAAAGGCACTTGGAAACCATTGAGCGCTGCATAACAAAAAGGCTATTTATCAAAAGTTGGGAAGACATGATCTCAGTAGCCTAATGTTTTTTCCCTGTTAAGGTTTACCACTTTTTATGTGCACCCTTGTGTATTGTTTGCTAGAAAGATACAAAGAGGTTTTTAATTTTCCATGTTATGTAACGGTGGTGGTGATAATCATGCACATCAAATTATAGATTCATATCTGGACACATTGCGCAACTTCTGCTAAGTTTACGCCAAAATATGTTGAAATCACAATATAATATGACCCTCGAGGCGGCGCTTATGATAACATCATTATTCATTCCACCCCCTTTTTATGTAAGCATACCACGCGGTCAGCTCGAGCAACCAATGCTATAAAGAGGAAGAAATCAATGCAATCCTTCTCCTTTCGCTCCACCACTGCCATCGAAGGGGAACCAGCTTTGCACTTGACATCTTTTACAACAAACAGGTACGGGATTTGCATTTTAAATTTGCTTTATTTGTTTGGGATACGGTCAAGTTGCACATTTGTTGCAGAAACTTCATGTATGGGAAGTGATGAGTAGAGAGGGGCGTTTCCTTGCAGCGTAAGTTGGCCGAACCAAATGATAAAAGTATTAATATCCGCGCCATACATACATAAATACGTGTATGCAATTTCTCCGGGCATAAACTTTTGTTTTTAGAATCTGGTTAAAAGATGCAAAAGTATTTTATAGGGAACCGTGTTTTGCTTACAAATGTCGTCAACTGTAGGTCCTCGTCCTGATCAAGATGGCCCAGCAACCGCTTCTGTCGCAGCCCGAGTTCCAGAGCGTCTCCACGGGGACTTTGGTGGTGAAGGAACCCCTGAATTTCTGGGGAGGAGCGAGAGTGAAGCCGAAGGACACGAAGAACTCCGAGCCAGTATACGAGCCTGCAACTGGTGTGTCTGGTTTTATGTTTACATTACACCAGTAGTTACCCACATGTTTTCTCTGCTCCATTGATGCTCCTTTTACAAATAATGTCAGATAAGGTGTAGACCACCGATGTTTGTTAGAAATCTGTAAAAAAGAAATAAAGTAGACTGTTTTTAATTGATCAAAAACACATTTTACCATCTAAAGGATTCTTAACTACAGATGATCCCACCCTTTCACTACCTTGGACAACATTTCCAATGTTCTTAGTGAGCTGTTTGCTGTAAAGATGAAAAATATTGTAATATACTACTGACATCACAACACAATTACTTAGAATTCTAGTGGAGTTGATTGCTCCAAGTAGGAAAAAAAATCAATGGTATTGTTGAACATATTTTCAGGTAAGGAAAGTGGGATGTTCTTTTTAAAAACAAATGTTCTTGAAGCTAGAACAGTTCAAAATCAACCTTTTTGCAGAAAAGAGGTGTCGTTAAATTTCCCATAAAACATATCCATTGTTCAGTTATAGTGATCAATATGTAGAATGTTACAAATATATATTGCATGCCACAGAGAACAATACAGCAGCGGTTATCATTGTACTTGCTGGTTGTGATTTGGAGGAGTCTGGAATTAACTTGAAATGATCCATCCTTTACTATGTAAGTTAGTAAGTCCAGCATTGTATTTGGGAAGATAAGCATGGCTTCAATCAAGAAAATGCCATGAAAACAACAAAAGGTTGGCATTCTACTGCTCTGGTATATATGGGAAAAGGTGACTCTTCAAATAACAAAATTGGCTAAATGTTTAGGGAGGAGTTTGGGTTCTCTGGTTTAATTACACAAGTAGAGGGAGGGGCTAATTACTTGTAGCTAAAGAATTTGTTTTATTGAACTCTTCTTGCGGCAAACTGTAAGCCTTCTTTTTAAAGACGTATAAAGCTCTTTCAGATTTGAAACTTAAACTAAATATTCCACCACTTGGAGCTATGTTACAAATGAGTTAAAAAAGGTCCTTTTTTGGTGGGTGTTGAAGATTTTTGGTGGCTAACAAAAATCTTATATTGATTTTAGTCATTTCTGTTTGAACTAGAAAAGTGAGCTTTTCAAGAGGACCCATTTGGGGTGAAAATGTAAAATTGACATTCATGCACTTTCACCTTCTTTCATAAGGGAAAAGGTGCCTGTATAATATAAAACCCATTTCCAGCTCTCCTCAACTGCATTGAGTTATCCATTAACCCTAATTACCCAGACGTTTGTTACCGTACAAACCAACATTCTCTCACTTTTATTACATATGTGCAATCCTCTTTCATCAGGCCGTATGCTATGTGACATGGTTCCCTGTGGGGAGCAAGAGGTGGATCAGGCCATAAAAAGTGCTCATGCTGCATACCTGAAATGGAGTAAATTATCAGGAATGGAGCGGGCCCGGATCATGCTGGAGGCTGCCAGAATTATACGGGTAAATGTGCCACCCATTAAGAACCAGCTAACAGTGGGGTTGTAACATATCATGAAATGCATCGCAAAATTGTCACAATGCCGTATTGAGCAATTACTGAGATATAGAGTCTTGGAGCTGAAGTGCATTTGCTTTTTCAAGTGATTGTGCTTCTTTTCCTTCTCTTTTTATTTTATTTAATATTTACCAGGAGTCCATAATCCTTTCAAATGAGAAACATGATAAAACAAGCTCTCAACCCATTAAGATTTGCTTGATGTAAACTTTAATGCCGGCCCCCTTTTGGATTGGATTTTGGACATTAAATTTGGATTTGGACATTAATACGTTTAATGATGGTTATATAAGTAGGATACAATAAGTGTAAATTATCCCTAGTAAATGGTAATTAAAAAGGAAATTGCTTCTCTCAACTCAAATTCTATTGCGTATTGTATTGTATACATAGAAACGTATGAGTATTTCATTTGTTTCTGTCATTTGTCCACTTATACTCAAATATAAATTCCTCACTTTGGCGTCTAATGTACCTCTCGTTCTCATGCAGGAGCGCAGAGATGCTATTGCTAAAGCAGAAGTTGCCAACAATGGCAAATCCATCACAGAGGCTGAGGTGGATATTGATGTTGCTTGGCAGTGCATTGAGTACTATGCTGGCATCGCCCCCACACTGTCCGGTAAAAACCTGTTCACATTGATCAACCAAAACAAATGTCTGATATTCCTTGAAAAAAAAATCTTTGTGCAAGTATGCTCCTTGTTTAAGACTGGTATTTTATTATCAGGTCAGCATATTCAGCTTCCAGGAGGATCATTTGCATACACCAGAAGAGAGCCATTGGGCGTGTGTGTTGGCATTGGTGCTTGGAATTACCCATTTCAGATAGCTGCCTGGAAATCAGCCCCAGCTATGGCTTGTGGTGATTAAACATTTTGTTTAAGTGTTTATCAAGCATTCTCCAAGTTTCTTCTCATGAAAACCCAATTTCAGGTAATGCCATGGTGTTTAAACCATCTCCAATGACTCCTGTGACCGCTGTCATGTTGGCTGAGATCTATAAAGAGGCTGGTGTCCCGGATGGACTGTTTAATGTTGTACAAGGTGGAGCTGAAACCGGAAGCCTTCTGTGTCATCATCCCATGGTGGCGAAGGTGTCCTTCACTGGCAGTGTTCCCACTGGAAAGAAGGTAGTGCGTTAGTCTGGGTTCCCCAATTGCCAACCTTTGTGTAAGCAAACTAGTACAGGGTTTACTTGGTAAAGATCCCTTTTAAAATGGAAGACAATGGTGCTGTAGTCAAAATAATACACTGATGTAAAAGGAAGTGGCGCAGATGATGCCATGATTTTGCAACAGTCAGTATGATTAACATGGCTTTAAATTTGATCTTCGTGTGTTTCCCTGCAAGGTCATGGAAATGGCATCCAAGGGCGTGAAGCAGGTGACACTGGAGTTGGGAGGAAAGTCACCACTGATCATTTTTAAGGATTGTGAGCTGGAAAATGCCATTAAAGGGGCACTTATGGCCAACTTCCTGACCCAGGGAGAGGTGATCTTAAAATTGTGGCGTTGAGTTCATAAATAGACTTTGTGTGGTTGTTCTCTTTAGGCATCAAATAACTACTGTATTTAATAATTTTCCACAAAGGTGTGTTGCAATGGAACCCGAGTGTTCGTGCAGAGGGAGATCATGCCACAGTTCCTGGAAGAGGTGGTGAAAAGAACCAAGAACATTGCTGTTGGAGATCCTCAGTTACCTGAGACTCGCATGGGGGCACTCATCAGTAAACAACACATGGAGAAAGTTCTGGGGTTCATCAAGCAAGCTAAAGATCAGGTACTGCAGAACTGACATTGAAGGCTAACTTGAAAGTGAGCATTTGACTTGTCTAGAGATCTAAATAAATTACTCAGTGGACTGCACTTACCTACATATGCCTTTATTGTAATTTTGATCTTTTTTTTTATTGAAGATTTGTGTATATTATGTTCTTTTGAATGTCTATCACTTACGTTAATTCACAAAAGAGAAAAAAAACATTGGTAGATGTTAAATAAAAATAAGATTAGAAGCATTACATTTTTTTAATATAATACATTAAATATTTCAATATTTGCATTGTTTTAGGGTGCAAAGGTTTTATGTGGAGGAGAACGATTTGTCCCTAATGATCCCAAACTGAAGGATGGGTACTTTGTGTCGCCATGTGTTCTGGGTGAGAATAATGTTCTAGATTTTCCTATTGCGCTTCGAAGGGCTTTCGAAGCACTTAGATTTGGTTCTTTAATTGGAAAATGCAGATGTATTGCTTTAGAGATCAGCAATATAGTAAACATTTTATATAAATATTTATATCATGTCTCTAAAATTTGACTGTGGTCTGCACAGACAACTGCAGGGATGACATGACCTGTGTGAAGGAGGAGATCTTTGGCCCAGTAATGTCCGTCCTGCCTTTTGACACGGAGGAAGAAGTTCTTCAAAGAGCCAACAACACCACTTTTGGCTTGGCATCTGGAGTCTTCACCAGGTAGCTTGTATAGGAGTTTCAGGTTTATTAGGAAATCTTGTAGGTTTATGTGCGACAGATACAATTGCATTCCTTTTTTTGGAACTATAAGAATACTGTCTTTTTAAAAATATATTTTTTTATTTATTCTGAAGTGCAAAAACTTGACCATACCCTGTTAAAAATGTTGATGTGTTTATAGCCCTCACAATAGTTCAAATACAAAAGAAAGAAAATCTCATGATGGATAGATGGATATAGAACGGGAGGAGGTGTCATCACATTGGGTTCAGCAGCCATTTTGTTTATTCATAGTTTCCACAAGGAGTCATGCTTGAATTGTTTGGGGTTAAATGTTTACAAAACAAACAATTATTACTAATTAGATGTAATAGAATAACAAAACCCTGAAACAATTCAGTTGGTTTTTGTTTCGATCAGAAGGAGTTGCTCTGTTTATGGTGTAACCATGGCAGCGGTGGTGTCACACTATAAATATAGTGGATACGATGGATGTCACTCCACCCACTCTATTATGGCTAGACTTTACCAACGCTCCCATTTGAGCAGAATGCAGGAATTTAGAAATGGCAGATCCTTAATTGATTATTTTAGACAAAGATCATATATTGCAAAGTATTTGCAAATAATTGTAATAAAAAAATTAACAACCATTTGGAAGAAAGTGCACAATGTCTTGTTTTGTTTGTAGGGATATTAGCCGTGCCCACAGAGTTGCTGAAAACCTCCAAGCAGGAACATGTTACATTAACAACTACAATGTGGGTCCTGTGGAAGTGCCCTTCGGAGGCTACAAGATGTCAGGTGCTTTAAATTTATGATCTCATGAGACCAGCACTGACTTTAAAATGTTCCTGCAAATCATATAGCTACCATATCTAATTGTATAATCCTCCTATCCTTTAGGGTTTGGACGGGAGAATGGAACAGTGACTATTGAGTACTACTCTCAGCTCAAGACTGTTGTTGTGGAGATGGGAAATGTTGAAAGTCTCTTTTAAGAGATCACTGAAGAGTGCCTTTCGAGTCCTTCCCTCGAAAGAGTTTAAGAGTTCCTGACTGTGTTCTATTTTTCTGCTGCCATGCCAGATATTGCCCGGTTTTTGCAATCCATTCTCTTTGTGAAATAAATGTTAAAACATTGGTCATGGATATTCATTAAAAAAAGATTGTTCTGAATGGTTAATTACAGACTATGTCTTGCTGGTTGGTAGAAAGTATCAATAATAGTTTTTGGCCACTTCAGAACTAATTGTAGGATTCTGCTTAATCAAAAGCAGCAAGTGCCTGTCAAAACTTGCCGGAGAGTTCTCAATGTTTGGTTACTGTAAGGACTTTAAAATGCTGTCTCTGATGGTTTCAAATAAAATCACAATGGATTTGAAATGTACAGTTGTCTATAATTATTTTTTTGTATGATTATATATATTTGCCAAATTTACTTAATGGTAGGGAAGAGGTTTGTATAAACATTTAAAGCTCAATTTTGGTAACTGTTAGAAATGTTTTTCTAAACTCCATCACAGCAGTAAAGCATAGTGTTTTAAACAGGAAAATTGTGGTACGGTTAAAGTTAGTGACACATTTTAATCAGAAAGGTGATTAACGTTATAAACATTGACTAATTCAGTTCGCACACCTTATTCTATTCGCTGTACCCTTTATTTAATATACAATATTTTGTTAACATATTTAAGAAATATTTTATTTCTCAATAAAGTGAGGGGAAAGTGTTGAAAAAAATTGAGTCCCCCTTCAAAATTGTCCGGAAGAAAACACTACGGGAGAAAAATAGTTCCCAGGAAGATCTCAGAACGAGAGCAGCGTCACTGCGCGGTGGGATTGTCCGACAGGGCAAAATCCATTTGTTTGTCTTTTATTTGTAGCTGTAATGTAGCAGGTAAGTACCTTTGTCACAGCAGAAGCGCAGTGTACGGAGCTGTTCCTTTTGCGTCTCAAAGGTGTCCAACTTGCTTCGGGTCTTTGGCATTTCTTACAGCTTTATTGGACTTTGTTTTCATGCCACTGACATACGTGTAAAATTTTATTCTTGTTTTGTTTCTTTAGTCTAAACAATCCTTCAAATCCCACGAGCTGAAAGCGGAAACATTTTATGTAAAAGCAATGGAAAGCGAAAGTAATTGTGGTAAGAGGCATAGAAGTGGTGTGTTGGGTTAACCTTATGAGTATTTTAACGATAATGGAATCAAACAGCCTTAAATTTATTTCTTGCTTGTTCAGGCCATTGGTATTTTGAAATTGAAAGGTTAAAATTTTAATTTTTACAGGCGATGGTGCTTCTTCTAACTCTCCACCGGATAATACACTCTCACTAAAGAATGGTAAGTTTGTTTTGCAAGAAACTTAAAGCATTCTTTTCCAAGACCATTTTTTCCAATGTGTTCTTTGACTAAAAATGTCCTTAGTTTAGGCAACCATGCGTCAAATGTTTTGTTGTTATACACTGTGACATATTTTGGTATGTTTTAAATATATAGATAAAAAGATCATCAAATGTGAAAAAGTAAAGCCTGTGTTTTGGGTCAATGAATGGCCATCATTAGTTTGATATTGAGTCAAAAAAATTCTAAGTGATAATAGGACATCTCAATAGGACATTCAGGAATAACTCCTTTTAAATGGGAATTTAATTAACTGATTACTGATTTAAAGTTTGTTTTCATGTTGTTCCTTCTGCCCTGTTATTGCACAACTCACTACAATCTTTTTCCTCATCTACCACACAGAGAAGGTAAGTCAGGATCTCATGGACCATCATACAAAAGGTGGCCTTCAACTTGAAGCTGAACTAGATGAGAATCCCTCTAAAGATAAAGGTATTTTTGAAATGTGAAAATTTAAATCACCATTGATGTTCATCAAACTGGACCTGTTTAAGCAATTTATTTGTTATTATAAGTAATTGGCAGTGAAGGAAACTCCAGTGTCATTCTCAATCATGCAATTATTTATTTTCCTAAAACCTTGTGTGTTTGGCATGTTATAACCAACGAACCATGTTTATTTGTTGCGAGTGTGCAAGCTTTTTTTGCAAATATATATATATATATACTTTTGCACTATATAATGGAACTGTATGTACACAACTGCATGTAGACAAAACTCTGTAAATATTATCTGTATAAAGATGAAGAAGGAATTGATTCTCAGATGAAAACCAACTTTCAACCAAAAGTTGAACCAGAGGATGAATGACCTGGACCTAAATAAAAAATTGAATCTGGGAAAAAAACAGGTTATAACCTTAGCATAACAGATACAAGTAAAGAGGGTATTTTCCCTTTTAAAATATTCATAGTCAATATATTTTATTGTGATCTTAAGGATTGCTAGTAGCAATTGACTATTTTTCTTGTGTGCTACACAGAGAAGCTGACTCTTGGAGACTCTCAGAACAAAACTGATACTCAATCTCCAGATGAGTCAACGAAAAATATCAGTAAAGATGAACAAGAAGAAGGTATTTTTTATTAATTTAATCCTATTTCTTTGTCCCAAAACCTGCTTGTTTAGGACTGTATGGAACTTGCAGGGTACCAGCAATGATTCATGTTGATTAGTTGGCAGTATGCAGCTGCCCACTGTTTACCAGCTCAGATGATCTGGAGTTTCTAGTAGAACAGTAGTATATTTAAAAAAATTATATTTGCCAACTGTTTGTGTGGAACTGTATGTACAGCAAACTCAGCAAATATGATCTTGATTTTTGTTTTTGTCTATGAATCTTTTAAAGTTTTTACTTTTAGTAATATATTGTTTCAATGTGTTGTTTATAGAACCAAGCAACTAATACACTTCTATCTCTGACTCGCAGAAAAAGATGGACAGGGTTTCTCTGATTCTAACACGAAAGGCAAATTACAACTGGAAGGTAAACCAGAACTAGAACCTAAACCTAAATCTGAGGATGAAACTGGAACAAAACCAGGTGATATCCCCAATAAACCTCGCTCAAGAAAAGAGGGTAATTACCATTTTATTTTGATAGATTTACTATCTTTTATTGTGATTTTAAGGATTGCTAGCTACAATTGACCATTTTTCTTGGGCGCTACACAGAGAAGCTGACTCTTGGAGACTCTCAGAACAAAACTGATACTCAATCTCCAGATGAGTGTACGAAAAATATCAGTAAAGATGAACAAGGAGAAGGTATTTTTTTTTTATTAATTTAAACTTATTTCCTTGTCCCAAAACCTGTTTTGTTTAAGACTGTATGAGGGTATTTCCTCTTTTAGTTTGAGATATTTTAATGACCCCTAGCAACACTTCACCCCTTTTCTTGTGCGCTAAACAGAGGAGGAGATTCTTGGGGAATCTCTGGACACTACTGTTTCTTCACCTCCAGATGAGCCACTGAAAAATGTGGAGGATCTGGATATCTATACAGATGTGCAGGTTGAAGGTATTTTTTTTAATATGTATTAAAATATGTGTACATATTTAATGTGTATTTATGAGTTCCTGCTATAAATAGAATTGAAATATAGCATCTGTTTGACATCAAGTAAAATGTTCTGATTAAGTAAAATGGCTTGTACCCTTTTTAAAGGAGTTCCTCAACCTTCGATTTTATCAGAAACTCACAGAACACCACCGACTGGAGAGAAAAGGCGTGATAGTGAGTTATTTTCCTTCTATTCTTTTACAGTGACTGTGTAGAAAAGCACTTAATATTTTCTTATTTTCACAGAAAGTAAATTGATTGCAGTTGGTGTTGTCATTTTGGCCTGCATTTGGCCTGCATTCTATCAGTGCTTTCCTGGCTCAACCCCCGCTACACCCGTGAAGTTGACCCAGGTGGAGGTGTTCATTCAGGAAATGGAGAAGCTAAAGACCAGCTTTTCAAGGCAGCGCCCAGAGCTATGGAAGCGAAGTCAAATTCATATCAGCCGACACCTGATGACTAAGGATCCAACAGAACCCGTCAGCCTTATCCTGACATCTGGCAGTGGTGCTGAAAAAACACTCGGTTGTCTCGCTCAACGTTTGGCTAAAGCTTTTTCCACTGCACGCAACTCCTCAGTTGTTAACTATAACGGAAAAGGAAAATCATCCCATAGCAGTGATCAAGTCAAGCTGGACATTGATGATGCACTGACGAATGCTTTTGAGGGTGAGAAGCTTGCTGCGGTTATCAATCGTTTTGAGGAGCTTCCTCCTGGATCCACTCTCATTTTTTACCGTTACTGTGACCATGAAAATGCTGCTTATAAAGATGTCTTTCTGGTTTTTACTATAATGCTTGATACACAAGAGGAAGTGCCACCCAGTTTGAGTTTAAAGAGGGTTGAAGAGATGGTTCAAGAGCATGTAAAACTGAAGTTCGTAACATCGAAGAAGGCAACTAAGTACAATGAAATGGATTATGACAAACTGAGCGGACTCTGGAGCAGAATTTCGCATGTTGTTTTGCCCGTTGCAGCAGAAGAGAGAATAGAACTGCAGGGCTGTGAGAAAATATTCTGATTATTCACACTTCTTTTTCTGCAGAATCATATTTTATTACAAGTTTCAAATGGAGGATAATCATGACATTTTCCTGATGTTCTGATATGGGTTTTTACATTTTATTGCTGCTTTCATATTTGTAAATTAAAGAAACTGAATGACAAACGTATGCCATGCCATCTTTACTTTGCCTTCTGTCACTTGTGTTTAAACTATGAAATGAATGTCCTTTTAATCTGTAAATTGGGATACTACTTGGGAGACATTAAAATGTGCCTTATTAAATAAAACTTCACTTGTACAAATGTTTTTTTTATTAGTTTGAAAAAGCTGCCACAATGGACACAACAATATAGCTAAACACAATGGACAGTTTCTCCTGAATACAACAAATAGTGAAATTGTTCGGTAAATACATGTCTGTGAATATGAATTTTATTAACAAGAAATTGAATTTACATGAAATTAACAAGAAAAGGGATTTTTATTTTGTATAGCAGATGTTCGAACACACTGGCAAATTCAAAGTGCTTCATTAAAGAATAAAACAGATTCTTATGTGCCAAGACAAGACGTCTAGTCCCATTATTTTGTTTTTATGGCGGGACTTCGCAGAATTTTGAAGTCCAATGGTCACTAACGTTTATGCAGAAGTGAAACTAACGATTATTTCCGGGGAGGTGGTGTTCCAATTAAATCGTTCCGACCAACAACTGCTCTTTTTTCTGGTTTCAGCTGCAGACAAACGCAAGAAGTTTGTTGAGAAGTTGAACTATTCAAAGCTCATGGATTCTGGCGATTTGAAAGAAAATGGAAAAAATACAGGGAGAAGAAGTGCCAGACTGGCATCGAAGACAGGTTTGACTTTTAAAATCTTTAAAATGGGTTTTCGCATAGACACGCTATAGACATTTCGCATTAGACACTAACAGAAATTATGTTACCAAATAACAGTTAAATATGGAACATAACGTTAACATTACCCTACCGTGACCCTCGACGTCCTGCTCTGAAAACACAATATTAAAAGGTTAATTTTACGTTAAACACTTTCTTATAAATGGGTGTTCGGTCACATGAAAGCGAAACTTCCAGGTGTGTTCTGGGAGCGGTCATCTGGCTACAGGATGCTATGTCAGAAAATAAAATTGTTTGAAATGTATGTCTCTTAAGTTTACTTTCATTTTCAAATAACGTCAGTGTTGTCTGACGTCAGTTGAGTTTTTGAACACAATTTGTTGCTTACATTGTTTGCATTCGAAAACGCTATGTTAATGTTTACATCACTGACGTCATTCAGTGTTTACTGTCACATTAACGTTGTAAACCATGGCTACCACAAATTTTCTATTGCATTCCTACACTAAATCTAATAAAGTTTGAGTTGTTAATCAGTTGTTATTATTAAAAGTACTCTGTTGAAACCACAGTTGCATTATTTACTAAAATGTTTTCTGATAAATGTATTATTTTGTTTTTACAATAACAACAATTCTGACCATTTAGAGTTGGGGACTAGCAATATTATGCACAGACCACCAATAAAAAGATCCCGGAAGAGAATGGAAGAGGAGTCCACTGTGATCAATGGATTCAAGGGGGACTGCAGCAGTGAGAAAGTGGAAATTGATGGTGGTATGTGAAAATTTTATTTATTGTGCTGTGTTTGTACTTAAGGTAATATTTGTGCTTCCAAAACAGAATCTCCTGAGAAGATACCAAAGTTAGAAGAGGAAAATAATGGGGATAAAAATGGAAGTGGGGATGGGTATAACATAGAGATGGAAGAAGAATCGAAACTAGATAAAATGGTAATAGGTGAAGCAGAAGAAGACGATCAAGAAATGTATTCGGAAGATGAGACAGAGGAGGACGTCAAGCCCAATTTTCAAGGTAAAGTGGTATTTGGGAAATTCTTTTTTTCTTCTTCAGTGAAACACTGGATAATTCCATCTTTGGTTCCGTAGTGTTGTCCATGACTGAAGGTTCTGTAGCATTTTCCACTTATGGAAATGTGCAAAAACTACCCACTCCAGGCCAAAGAAAATCCATCCAAGAACATTTTTGAAACCCCAAACCAACAGTGAAAATTTCAGACCAAATTTATCAGCTAAAGGTTTGTTCTATCCCAGTGATGCTCTTTAAAATTACGATACTATTTGTATCAAAGCCTTTTGGAGTCTATAGTAAATGATTATTTTGCTGCAGATCTTTCATATTTGGCTGCTACAACTCTGGAAAACCAACAGGGGACTTCAAGGAGGAGAGTTGGGGTTAACACAAATCAGAAGATTTTGAAAGGTGATCTTGTATTGGATCCTGTACATTCTATATGCGCATTGAAAATGTATTTCCATACATTACCTTGTTGAGAGTAAGAAGTTGTCATTTTACCTGGTTTCACATACCATTGTTATAGATACCTCTCATGTTGAGAAATGGACCAGACCTCAGCCTCAGAAGATTGCCTACCAGACATGTCACACTAGCACAAAGAAAAACATTTGTCACAAAAAAAGTGGTAAATATTAGATTTTTTTGTTTTTTAAAGATTACAACACATTGTTACAACACATAATTTAGGCGGTAAATTATGGAAGACAAGTAATAGGTAAAAGATTTTGCAGGAAACATCTTTTTTTTGTTTTTCAGTGGACAATTTGCAGAAAATGGTCATGTCGCAATCAAAGCCAGCCTCTTCCTCAAAAGGTACATTCTTCTTCATTTGTAATTGGGGTGTAACAGTAATTTGTGACACAATATATTCCAATACAAAACTGTATCGTGAAGCTACTGGGAGATATTGTCTAGGAACTGAAGTGCATTTACTTCTTGGAGTTTATTATGATTTTTAGTCATTTCTGTAACTTCTTTTCCTTGTCGACTAGTTTTATGTAAAATTTATTCATTCACTTTCCAACCCGTTTATTCCCGTTTTGGGGTCACAGTGGTCTGCCGGTGCACACTGTGCCGCTCTGGTGCACATTGGGCGAGAGGTGTGGGGTACAGGTCGCCAGTAACTCACACATTCACAACTTGGGGGAATTTAGATTATTCAATAAACCTAACCTAACCACATGTTTTTTTGGGATTGAGGGGGAAACCGGAGTGCCTGGAAGCATGGCGAGAGCATGCAAACATTTTTGCAAAATATGAGTTGATGCAATGCAAACGTTGACATTGTCTTCCAATGGATGGATGGTGGCAAGTGCTCTCATACAAATCAAACTAGACCTTAACCTTCTTAGCTTTGAGCTCTCAAAACTTCCCTTTTTTCCCAAGAAAAGGTTTGTTTGTCTCAATAGTTGGTTAAAAATCATGTAAAAAAACATGATTCATGATGTGTAATGTTACAGCCCTAATTTTGTCAATTCTCACAGCCATTATTATATAGAAAACCAGACCATTGTTAATAGTTTGTTGTGATGGAGGTAGTTGTGCTTTATTCATTAAGAATTATGTGTTTTTTTAGGTTGCTGGAGGTATTTACTTTGGTGTCTCCTACTGATGGGACTGGTGACATTGTGCGTTTTGGCCTTTGAAAAATGTAAACATTCTAATTCGGCACATACTGATGTGAGCCATTCTGAGACAATGGAGAAACTTGATCGAGATCTGTCAGCTCTACAGACCCGTTTCCTTGGTCAGCGCTCAGAGTTTTGGAAGAGGATTGGAAAACATCTGAAGCGTCACCTTCAGACAGTCAACCCCACTGAACCAGTCAGTGTAGTTCTGACTGCCGGTCTTCAAGCTGAAAGGACTTTAAGCTGTCTCGCTCGAAACTTAGCGACCGCTTTCCATAACGCTTCAATCTTGGAAATCAATGGGACCACCAAAAGATCCTTAGATAGTGATGTGGTGAAGTTGGAGGTTGATCAAGCACTCATGGAAGCGTTTGAAAATGATAAACACGCGGCCGTTGTCCATCATTTTGATGAGCTCCCACCTGGATCCACACTCATATTCTATCGTTATTGTGACCACGAGAATGCAGCCTACAAGAACATTTTTCTGGTGTTCACTATAATACTTTCAGTTGAGGAAATAGACCCACAGTCGAGTTTGAAGGCACTAGAGGAGATGGTGTTTGATCATGTAAAAACGAAGTTTATTTCATCTGGAAAATCTGCCATGTACAATCAAATGGATCCAGATAAATTTAGTGGACTTTGGAGCAGAATCTCTCATGTTATTCTACCTGTAAATGCAGAAAAAGATATTGAACAGAAAGTCTGTGAGGTGTGAACTTTTTCCAACATCACCAGATTATTTAACCGTTTCTTACTGGTTTAAATTGCGATTGTTTTAATTTATGACAGGGACTTTTACTCCAGTAATTTTAAGATGATGCTGTGTATGTGTCTATAAATGTTTTATGTAAATAGTTTTGTATTTGACCTTAATTTAGTTTTCTTGTTTGACTGAGATGACTCAAAAGAGTCAATAACCATACAAAGGTTTGCACTGACATTTGAAGTAAAATCTGCAAGTAATACTGTAAATACAAAGCCAGAAATTTATATCCTCTTTTATTTTGTGTATATGAGGTTATGATTAAAATTAGTTTGTTTTGTACATGTTTTTTGTTTGTGTCCTTGTTTACCTTTTTTAGGGACACATTTTTCCTAAACTCAATACACAACTTCCAAAACACAACTTTCAGTATATCTGAGTTTGGAAAAACATTTACCATTGTTTAAGACTGGTGTCCAGCCTGTCATATTTTGATACATCTGTGTAAAACATTTAGTTGCATCACAAATTGTTTTTTTTTTTTTTTGTGTCGCTCGTTTTTATCATATTTCAATTTACTTTCACATAACTGAAACAGACCCGAATAAAGAGATAAACTCGATGTATTTTCATTGACATTTAAAAAAAAGAATAAATATTTAATCAAAAACTTAAAAAAAAATGTTCCCAGGATCTATCGGCGTTTTGCCCACAAGATGTCGCCGTTGATCTGTTTTTTCACAGCTAAGCCGTTCTTACCAACTTTCTCCCGTTTATGTAACAAAAGTGAATTACAGATAGTTCCACAAAACGACCGGCAATAAATTAGCATAGGGATATTAGTCGCTTGGTGTTTTGTACAAGTGTTGCATCACGTCCGTGTTTTTGTTATATATATAACATTATATAATATATTGCTATGTGAAAAAAGCTAATACATTTTTAATGTTTTAATGCGACTCCGTTTAGCATCCAATGAATACAGTTTTCTGATTGGTCCCTCCCCTTTCAATTGCGCGTTGTTATTGGAAACAAGAGCTGTCAATCAAAGCAAGTACGCATGTTTTGGTTTTCAGAATTGATTCTATAGAAAAGTCATAAAATTGCTGCAGAAGCGAGAGAGAGGATGCTGTCCTTCAGAACACATTTAACAGTCGGTCGGACGCGAAAGTTGAGAGTCAATATCGTTCAATCAACTTCTCGCTTTGGAGTGTTTTAATAGGTATGTTACAATAATACAAATGCAAACATTTCATTTTTCAGTGCGTATTTATGTAGTGGCGACCACATGTCTGTGCCTTTTCTGAATTGTCATTTCTGTCATGAGAGTTTGCGCTCAAATTTGTTTTGTGGTTCTTCACCCAGAGGTACAAGAAACGCAAGGACTATCTGTAACGGAACATGCACACTTGGAAGTCAGAGGTCCAGATGCAAAAATCTGCGGCGCTGTTTGGGATGGTCAGTCCTCGGACAGATTTCAGCGAGCTCAGTTATTCCATGTTCAGTAGTAAAGCAGACATCTGTCCGAAACGCGTCCCTACCGACGGCTGCGAATCGCATCCCGCCTCGATACAGATGCGTTGCGGAGCCGAGGAGCTCAAGCTGCACGCGCATCTCCCCGCAAAGCTCCACGAGTTCAGCATGGCACCTGGAGAGGGTATGTGCAGGCTCTTTCTGGCTTTACTAATGTCTACTGGAATGCAAATCCATTGCTAATCTATTGAGACTGATATTCATTTAGTTTATCTGCGTCCATAACTGAACGCAGAGGCAAAATGTTAGTTTTCTCAACTTGCCAAAAGTCTAGTTTTTTTTAATCAGCTTCCAATGTTGCTTATAAATAAAGCAATACAACGCCTCAATAAATACACATATATTGTATTAATTTATAATAAATCCAAATTAAAATGATGCAAAAGTAACTACTTAAAAAACCTTGTGAGTACTCAGAGTAAAATGAACTCTTTTAAGAGAGTTTATGCCTGAATATAGTTAAACTAGCTCAATGGCAGAGTTAATAAGGGATGAATGAGATTTTTTTTGTTGCATTTTTTGTGGTGATGCAAAAACAAGAGGCAAACACAGCTAAAAGACTGCAATTTCATTTGCAGATTTAGAAAAAAAATGAACAAAATAAACTTACATAACTTACTTAAATAGATGTTTACATAACTCTTCCTCAAAGTCAGTTTAACTCTGGAGGGTCTTAATACTTGTTACAGAATCAATTTTACTCTGTTTTATTTATGATCTTAACATCTGATAGCAACTTCAAAATGTATAATAATATATCATACAAACTGTATAATTCTTTAAGATATATAAAATGACTGAAAGCACACAGCAGACAGCCTACGTGTCAAATTAAATATACATTACCATGCCATGCAAGAATATACCCTTAAAAATGATTATTAATTAACAGCGTACAATGTATGCGAATTTAAGCTTTTTGTTTTCAAATGTGACTTTCTTCTGTAAACAAAGAAAGACATTCAGTCAAGGTATTTGACGACGAAAGCTGTCGTTGCTTTACTTTGGAGAAGCAAATTTAAATCCATTCAAAAAGTGGAATATATATTACAATTCAGATTCTTTTCCACTGAATCACATCATTTCATGGCTAATGTACAGAAATCAAAACACACAGTAGCTTCATTCATAAAAAAACATCTTAATATTCTGGCTCGCTTGACAATTTCCATTGCATACGATAATAAAATGTTTTTTTTTTCAACGAACGCATTCCATAAATCATGCTTCTTGATGTGTGCCTAAATATAACCTTAATGCTGTTGTGGTTGTATTTGCTCTTGAACTATTGGGTGGTCATCACCTTGTTTAGATGATTCTTTGTGGTGTGGGATTGTGGGGGTGGCACAGTTATCATCATAGCCGAGCTTATGAATCAAACTGTAAAAGTAATCATACCTTGTCACCAAAGCAATTCAAAGGGAGTTATTATGATGTTTGCCAGGCAGATTCAAACCAAATGTTTCTTTGTTTAAGAAACTTGGATCCAGGATTCAAACCTGATTGAAAGTAAATCAATCTTAAAAGTTTTGATGGAAAAAGACACAGATGTCTTAGATTAGATTCAAATCCATGTTTGAACTTTCTATTTACTAATTAAGTCATTTGTATTCGTGTCATGAAGGACACAGATCTGATTTAGGACTCATTTGATTAAGATGTGATTTAAAAATTAATCATTAGACCATTAACTACTCTTTATCTCAGAGGTTTTGTGATACCATTTTTATCCACTGCATCCACAGCTGAAAACATGAAATATTTGAAAAAAGAAAAAGTACTGATACAAATGTCTTTTTCTAAAGGGCAAAGGGAAAATAAATGTAATTAACTTGTATTCCTCTTCAGTACCTACCAACCACTATGCAAAACTATTTGAACCCCAGGCTCTTAAAGGGGTTAAATATTTACCATTGACTTATAATGGCCATTGAAAATAAATTGGAAACAGGATGCAATTGTCTTGAAACATCATAAATAAAATGTCCTTTGTTTATGCTAATCATAGTAACAAATTAATATGACTGACATAGTATGACATCATTGACAGCTCCCTAGCAACCAAACTGTTTACCCCAGCAACCCAGCAATTTTCTGAACTCGATCTCAGCTTTGCTAAATAATAAAGACATGGGGGTTGGTTTTTACAGCTTATAGTGATAAATGCAAAGTTATATAATGTTACTAACTTTATCATACAACCATTTTGGCATATCTCAGCTAAGGAAAAACATCTGACTCCATACAGTTAGCATACAGTTTCTGTCAATACTATAGCTGAAACCTGTACGCTGGCCACCTTTTAGTCTCTTATAAGATCATTTTCACTTGAGCCAAATGAACTGTCGGCCAATCAAAACAACAAATGATTAATTTCATTTATATCAGCTACTGAAACCAACCTAGAAGCAGCTCATGAAATCGATTACAACATGTTTTAATGAAAAAAAATAAAGTTACATCACTGTAAATGGATCTCATTTATTAGAAAATATTTATTTGATTCTCCAACGACGGTTTTCAGAGTGTAAATCATGACTAATTCAATTTTTATAATACTTGGTTTCTATGGAAATACTATTGCTCCCAAACACTTACGCAACAAACCTTTTTGGAAATATTAGTTTGCAGAACTTGGTCATTTTCCTGTATAAACATCTAAATGTTTTTCAGTTTAAAACATCTAAATCAGTTTTCATTCATCCAGTCAAGCACAAATCCGTTCTTTATGGTTCCCTGTAAACATCTGATGTCCACATACTTGCTTTGTTTTAGTTGCAGTGGTTGACTCCCATTGAGTTGATGTTGCTGATTGCATCACCAAACTGCGCAATAACCTGTTTTCCCTTTGAGCGCTTTCTGTTCTTTTCTCTTGTCTTTGGCCTGTCTCACACACTTGATCTCTCTGCAGTTGCGCTCTTACTCCCACTCATCCTCCTCAACTGCGGCCCACGTCTTTTGGGGAACTCCTATGACATCAGAATGAGGCATGGATTAATTGATTGTGTGGGGAAAGTGGAATGTTTGCAGCTTGTTCCACTGATTCACAAAGTCCTCATGATCAATGTGCAGTGCTTTTTCATCCTGGTCAATGACATCACTCAGCAAACCTCTTTAAATGTGCACATTCTTCAGCGTCAGTCACCAAGCGTTTTAAGAGCCAGGTTGCTGTAATGGAAGTCGCTGATTCATTTCTCTCCAAGAGCTCTCTGGAGGGCTTTCTTGAGTGTTGATTTAGTTTAATTTCGATGGGAGTTACGAGCTGATTTTAGAGAAACGGATACGGTCTGAGAGGAATAATCTACAGAAAAAAAAACGTTTAATCTAATTGTGTAGGTCTGATGAAAGATACTCTTGTGGTTTTGGAAGATTACAGCTTGTGACACTCAATCATAAAGGTTTGGGATACATCCATCAAACTTTTACAAATATCCTGTAAAACCTCACGATAATTAATCACCCCCGGAGTTAAAGCGTTAAGACTTGAGCAACTTTTATTATTATTGAGATTAAAACAACAATTTAGGCTTTTTATGGCACATGTGATGTCATAGTCCATGTCCAGTTTTGTTTTATTTATGCATGTGGGATGTGTAATTCTAAGTTAAAGAAACAGCCGGAATCATCCTTCATTTCGAGAGCACAGTTTTCCTGCCAACGCAACCTTCAAACCAGTAATTCGCTTAAAAAAAGGACTATCAGGTTTTAATACGTGTCGAAATATTGCTGGAATACCAGAGGAAATGTGCTCTGGAATTGGGCTTAAATGGAGGAAAAACAGATTTGGCAAGGATGTGTCATCACAATGTGTATTTTTAGTCTTGAGAATCTCACCCACTCTCTGAGAAGAAAGAGAAGTTGCACCCAGTCTCTGCAGATTTTCCCCATCTTGCTTTTTGATATCCTGGCTCATGTGAAATGGATCTGATTGTTTTGTCTCCCCGACTCCATACTGAGATGAAGGGGCTACTCGCTCTCGACCGGTGCCAGGGGGACATGCCACAGTTAACCGCACATCTACACGGCCTGAATTACTCATGTATTTTTCAACTGCAGCATCTCCAGACGTCTGTGATGGTGCACGCGGGTGGTTTTGTGATTTACATTTCAACAGTGGCACTTGCTGTTCTTGGCCACGTTCATGTTTGCTTCATCAAAGAAAAATCTGGCCCGAGGTGGCGCTCATCGTCCTGCTTAAACCGGACACGAGGGCCCCAGATTCCTGGAGTGGGGTGCTGTAAGATAGTTGTACTGCTCTGACCCTTTGGTTCCATTGTTGGTTTAGTGTTAAAGGTGACGGATGGTCGCTGATGACTGTACCAATAGAGTGTTTTTCAACTCTTTGACTTGACTGTTTAATAGGACATAAATATATAGCTTGAAACTAGTGCCAAGTTCCCTGGTGGGTCTTTTATTAGAATAAGTATTATTCTTTTATATGGAGAAATACCAAAAGATTACAGCAGATCAAAACCTGGCCGTTACAGGGGACGCTGTGAACGAAGAGTCGTTCCCTGCCAGTCCTTTCGTTTTACAAGTCTGGTTCGGTTAGCTGTCCAATTGAGCACTGGCTTCATGTGAGTGCTTGAAAAACAAATGCGCAAACATTTTTTCCTTCATTAGCAGAAATCATTCCAGTAGGCATGGTTATATCCTCTCCGTCGTTCAGCTGTTGCATCATGCCAGGAAGCTGCCACGGGGCAGATCCCATACAGTCTGTGATCCGATTGGCTGGACTGACCCTTGAGGACTATGAAATACATTATAAAGTCTAATAGTGCAGTTTATATACTTTATTGCTGGTTGTTAATAAAGTGCAGGGTTCTGGAAGAATTGGTTATGGTGTGTTCCACTGGTGCTCCAGCACCAGCCGAGTGTAATATTACTCTCAGGGATTTCTGAAGCCTAATAACCTGATGTGAGCTCAGAAAGCAGATTGTTTAGAATGAAAACACTTCAATTTTACCAACAGATCTGGATAATTTGATGAGAGACATTCTTCTTTACAATTGCTGAAGGCTGTAAATTTTATATTTTTGTACTGCTTGAGATTTGCAAGCTTTGATGGTTGAGATGGGAATAATAGCAAGCTTAAATCTTTTTTATTTGTCTGTTGAATTTCTCTAGTCACATTAACTTGCAAAAATAACATTTCAACGACATGAGCATGAACTTCACAAAGGCCTAAAACAGAGGCGATGGGTGTTAGGGACCTTAACTAGTCTGGGGAGACAGGACAGCATGGGTGAACAGAAGTGATGTCGGCAACAAATGTTGTAACAACAAAAACTAGACCTTTAAAAGTGTTTTTGTTTTTTTCTAAGCAAACAGTTGCCAACTTACCATTTGTAGTTGCTAGATGAGTCAGAGGACATTGTGGAAATGCCCCTTGCCAATATGAGTGGTATAAATCAACCCCCATATCTCTATGATTTTCCAAATGTGATAATTATCCCTGCGAATTTGGATGCTAGAGTAAATAGTTTGGATTTTTGTGACGTTTCTTTATCTTGGAGATATTTTCAGTGCCTTTCCCATTATTTTCATTGGCCAGTATAAGTTAAACGTAAATATTTAACCCCTTCTAGAGCAGATAGTTTTGCACAGTGGTTGCTATATTCTTGCACAGACTGATGACGCCCACAAGTTTTATGAGGTTCTCAGTAACAGTTTTACAAAGTTTGACCCCATGTTAAGTCAATGTAAACCTTTCCAGCATTATCAGGGTTTTCCCAGAATTCCTTTAGTGGTACCAGTCTGACAAGATATTGCAACCTGAGTCAGACCAGTTTGGACTACTTGGCGAAGATTGGTAACTATAGAAAGCAAACTGTACTTACCTGTAGTGAACCAAAATATTGAATTATACTAAAAAGTACCAAAATATCATGGAAGAGTTATTTATTCCATTTCAATTTAAAAAAGTGAATAAAACATACAAGTGAAGTTAGAATTGATCACGTTTTTGTATAAATTTGTGACATCTGTTGTTGAGAACAATCTATATTGCATAACTGCAGTGAATAAACATTGGTTACAGATGGATATGCCATGGCAATTGCAGGTTCTCAATTTACTAATGCCTGTATGAAACGTAAATAAAAGGGAAAAAACATTCAGAACATAATATGCCATTTCAAACAGGTTTATGGTGCCCTCGGATGGACGCTGCCACTTTAAGACCACTTGTATGTTTGAGAGTTGTTCGCATTAGACATTTCTGAGCAAGTGAACAAGTTTTATAAGCTACAAATACTTGTTATAGAAAAGTGCAAAGGTAGAGGAAGTGATAGCTCTCTGTCACAGACTAAGTGGCCAGAGTTTATGTCTTTCCTGAATTCTATACTAGATTAGATGTTAGATGTTAACCCTTTGTTTGTAAAATCAGGGCCTGATTACTCATCTGAAATTTGTTCTAAAGTGTCAGTTTTGTGTATATAGAAATAAAATAAAAACACGAAATATACAATTTAGACAAGAAAATAAAAACCTGTAAGGTGCTGATAGAATTATTCTAGAAAATGGAATATTGTTTATGTGTTGTGTGCTAATATATTTCATATTAGAGTAGATACAATGTTCAAATTTCCATTTCTAAAGACAGTCAAAAACATCCTTCTGACATTAAGGGGCTGAACTTTTCTGAACCATCAAGAGTCACGAATCAATCGTCTTTGAGCACTCCTACTTCCTGTTTCCGTCAAGCTTCTGTTGGATTACCCAGACGGAGACATGCTCAGAGCAAGGTTATAAGAACAACGAACATTATTAAACTTTTCTGTCAGACAACCTCTCGTCTCATCTCCACAGTGCTCTGGGCTGTTTACTTGGTCTTAAAGCTTAAATTGAAATCAGAGGTTTGGCAGGTTAATATTTGCAGAACAAGATGGCGGCAGATGATTAGAGGAGACAATTTCCCACGACACAGACTGTCTGAATCATTTTTTCTTAATTTTCATGCATGAGAATTTCAAGACGAAAGTAGATTTTCTACATAAGGCTTAGTTCTTTGGAATTATCTTGGAATCTATATCATAATAGTTTTTTGTAAATATATTGCAGATACTTTTACTTTATATTTTCTAAGATACTTGGTACAGTGCCTTAAAAATTGTCTTTTTTCGAATGTTTAATTTTTTTTATGCAAATTATATTGAATCTCCAAGAGATTTGGATGGAGATAAATGTAATTACTTGAGCAGGTGATTGAATACTTTTGGCATTAATCTGTTGATCTTAATCAGAGACTTTATACATGTAAAAATAAGTTATATGAGTAAAAATAGGTATATTTCTACACGAACAGGTATGTTTCCACAGAAAAACATTTTTTCTTTGTCTCCACTCATCTGAAATTTACATAGAGAGTTCGTACAGGAAACAGGAAAGAAATATTTTTGTCAAACAGCTCTCTGTGATCAGCCACCAACAGTATAAACCACTCGACATCCATGATTTTTTCTATCTGTTCTTTGATTTTTTTGTCATCTTCTTCTTTACTGTGGCACGAGGTGCATCTGTTGTACCACAAACTTATGGCGTCTTCTGCCATCATCAGGCAGGGAGCGTCATTGAATCAATATTTCCCCAACCCATACGAAGAGCACCCTGATCAGATCGGTTTGTAGAGGTCTTTAGACTGCATCACACTTTTCACTCAAGCTGTTTGAAAGCTGTGCTCACGGATGTCTGTGAAATACTGGAAATAGGCAGTTCAGATAGGATCTTTGACTGGCCTCACAGTTTAATGGATAAAGAGATCCAGAATCCCTCAATAAAACACTTGAGATATGACTGCAATTGCTCATGAGAAAGCAGAGCATGAGAAAAGAGAGAGACTAATGCGTCTCAGCCTTTAAACAGGATGAGAGGAATTTGAAGAATGAATGTTGACTTCAGCTTTGCACTGAGTTTGCTGACTTATCACCTACCACAAATATTCCCCCACTTTTTCACCCTTTAAGCACTTACCGCAATCTCATAGATGAGTTTTCCAGGGCCTGCTCTGTGCCAAACGTTCCACTGCAGTCACCCCTTTATGTGCATGTGCGAGATCATGCTCGCCGCGCTGTTGTAAATGTACCATAATGTTGAGATAATACTCTCGTGCTGACAAAACAGCAATTCCATGATAAAATGTGCCATTAATAGAAGAAATATGACATCCCATTAAAGCAGAATGCTCCATTTCTTTTGGTCAGATGTGAGCTTTTGGATTGCATGAGAAAAAAAAATTATTTGGTCAATATCTGTTTGATTATACCACAAAAATCATCCTGAAATCCTCAAAGACGGGCTGTATTGCCTTTAAAATATTTATGCTTGCTCCCCTTTTTTATGCTCAAATGTGATCAGAAAAATGTGATCCCCAACAGTCTCTCTATCTAACGAGTTGGTGCAGTTCAAAATGGGATTAGATTGAGGATTTCAACATCAAGTGAAGCATTGCAGTCAGCACATGAAAAATTGAGTAAAAAAACGGACCTGTGTATTCTCTCCATATTGAATTGGATTCCTCCAGGTTCCTACAGTAGTCCGTAACCACAATCTCAAGCTACATATTTGAGTAGAAATTGCTCAGATAAGTGAGTGTGAATGATGGATGTGGCTCTGTGAGGCCTGTGTACCTCTTAATGAATATGTTTGGAAGGGTTGTATTCACAGGTAAAGCTAATAGATCTAGATGTCACTCCAATACAAAGTTTTTGATGGCCGTTTGATGGAGAATTAATGAGGTATTTCATTGGGGTTTATGCCAGGTTGACAAGGCAAGCAGCACTACTAGCTCTACTCACCTAAACTGCCAATTGTGGGTGGCATCTAATACTTTGAATAGTAGTGAGTAGTAAATGAGTAGTAAAGTAAACTTTGATTGTAGCTAGTTGGCTTTGGTTTCTTAGAAGGGGAGGTGTATTTCGGGGCATCAGGTGGACATCCTGCTTTCTCAGTGTTTCATTAATCAGGCCTACAATGTCTCCACAAAGCTCTTGGGTGTACACAGGATCCCAATTTTACAGCCCTCCATCTTATAGTTTGGTTTCTAACTAGAGTTTGTACGCTTAACCTATATTATCCATATTATTATAATCCATTATTTTCATAAGATGCTTCAGCTGCTAGGTCAGAATATTTGGTCTTTTATCCCGTAAGCCTCTTCCGCCCCGTCTTCCCATGGGACTATTAACTTTACAATATATACCAGCTTTGTTACTTGCTGGAATCCACGGTTCACCAACGTTCACTTCTAAATTTCAATCCTATGGTGAACAAACCTCAATTATCTACACTGTTATTGGTCTTGTTCTCATATAGTGACCAGATGAGCAGGTGCAGATACCCGGTATAGGAAGAACTCAATTTCAAAGGTCCAGAAGGATCAATTAAAATGCGTTTCATTTAATTTATTTGTAAAGTTTTTTTTTTATTTAACGACCTATGCTAGAAGTGATATTGCAAATCTGGGGAGTAGCTGAATACTTGCAAAAATGGTAATAACACAACTTAATTATTATCCCATTACTTATGTAAAAAAGTGTAGTCGCTTCACCATCTATATTTTCTTCAGTTTTTATTAGCTCAGATGTAGTCACACTTAGAAAGAAAATAATGTTGCCACTTCCATGTCATGTCAAATTTAAAAACATCAAGAGCCATCATTTCTCACTGAGAAACAGGAAGTTGGCTTTGTGAACTCCCGGTCAGATCTATAAGTGACGGAGCGCAGAATGCATGTTGAGTGTGTCTGTCACACGTAACTCTCATTTCTCATGCGTGTGTGTTTCTTATTGACCTTACACATGTGACTAAGGTTATATACATTGCTGGATTGTATGGAAATGCGAGCAAGAAGTCTGTGTCTGCTCTCAATATCTCCATGGAGAAAGTGGAAATGAAAACAATCTCAGTCTAATCAGAACCAGGTCACTCTGTTGACATTTACGGCCTTTCTTTGGCTCCGTGCTCACGTTTTAACAGCAGGGCCGGACCCTTATTGTCTGATTTGCTAGCCTTCCTAGATATACACATATACCAGCTCTTGAATTCACATGCAGGAAATACTTGTTGTAAATCTCATGTCATTTCTTGGCTAGAATATTTATAAATTTTGATGAAATGTGGTGGGCTTCCAAAACCTGCCAGTGTGACTCATTCCTTTTTTGATTCCTGAATCTTAGAATTCTTCAGGACTGAATCAGGCGCTTGTGTTGTGAATGACCTAACAGCTTTGCTTTTTTATATACTGAAATGAAGAAAAAGCCCTATGAAAGCTCTGACAGCCAGGTGCTGTGTGCTTGGCCGAAGATTTCACTTCGGAGGCCAGCTGGAAAATGAGTCCCAGAATTTATCTACACCCTTTTCCCTTGACAAATTATTTTATTGTTCTCGCACAGTTGGTTTGCATTTATTCTTTTGGCTAATGATAGGTTAAGGCAGAGTGGTCTGCTTTCGCTGCGTTACACTGGGAACGCAACTCAACTGGACCGGTTCCCGCATGACAAAGCAAGTTTGCTCTTTGCTGTCAGAAAGATTGATTGTGAGTTTAAAACTCAGGAACTTGTGGTAGAAAGTTTCATCTAAAGGGATTTTCTGATGTACAACTACAAGATTGCAATTTACTGTGCCAAAATCTCGCTTTGTGCCTAGGGGTCAGACCTTTTTTGGGGGTTTTAATTGAATTAGAGCTGCTGGTGCTGTATGAGTGCCCCTGCCTTCTTTAGATGGAAAGATATCAGCGTATAACTGTCTGCTAACTGCACTCTAGCTGACCTGAGCACAGTAGACAAGAGCTAGCCTGCTAATCTTTTACAAATGCTGCTAGTCTCCAAGACCAGGCTTTCTCGAAGATGACTGAGTCAAAACAGCCCCTGCTTCTCAATGAGCCTCCATTGAAAATATGTCTGAATCAAACAGTGACTAACACATACCTTCTGTCTGCAGGGTTACTTTGCGAATCAGAGCAAGGCTTACAGGAGATGTTAGCGCTCATCTGGAGGCTCTTGTTTCTCTTTAGAATCGGCACACTTATTTTCAAGGATGTTACCAAGGGGAGACAGTCAACTGCCTAGAGGACTGTATTGTCATAACAAATCTGTGAGCCTTTACAAGCGCTGATGTTTCAGCCAAGTTCATGTAAGACTTCTAGAGATTTAGATGGGAAATTAATCAGCTAGCATTCCCAGGAGATGGGTTGCTGAAACTTGTACATTTTAATTCCTAGTATGTGAAATGTAAAAGTGTTTGTTGTGGCATTTAAAACTTTGACTAAATCAGAAATCAACACCTTGTTGCTGTGCTATGTCATAACCCTAGCAACCAATCACGGACTCAGTTTCTGTGCTACCGTATCAAAGGCCAGACGTTTATTAGAGATCTGTGTGTTTCTAACTAGCGTACTTTAATTGTCCAACCTTGTACCTTAAGTGTGTAAGATTGCATCTTAACTCTTTATATGATGTAAACATTTCTGAGTCAAAACATGTATTGATGCTCTAAAGTAAATTATGCAAATCAAAACGATTCCTTCTTTTTTAACCCCTTTTTAATGTGCAAGTAGCCATTGCAATCTGAAAAATCCACTTTCAGCTAAAATCTTTAATTTTGCACATGGAAAAATAATATAAAGTGTAAAATGTAGTAATGCAAAGTATATTTCGAGATGTATTCCCTTCCTTCTCCATTTCACGAATGCAAATTTGATTGGAAGCGCAGGACTCTTGAACATGTTTCTCATTCCAGTTCACTAGATCCCAGCCAAAAACACATCTTGAAAAGGACTTTGTTGTATTTTCATCTCTTCTCTTTGTTTACACAGAGTTAGCCACATTTTCAGATCACTCGGTGCTTTAATTAACTCCATATAGTTTTGTCTTGAATAGAAGGCTTGACATTGAGGATGACTTGATGGCAGAGAAAAAAAGATGATATCTTTATAAACAGACCATAAAAACTTACAATATATATTTTTTATATTTGTATTTGGGTTCTTTTAATTTATGTTCCTTTTCGTGTAAAAATCCATACAGTTAAAAATGAAAAATGTGACATTTGAAAAGGTTTAATATATCGAGACCTTGTTGTGTTCATGATTTTAGACCACATCAGATCGATCACTCAAAAGGAAAGGAGGTCATTTGCAGGTTGAAAAAGCTACTGTAAAATATTGTGGTCTGTAGCTTGTCATCGAGGCTTATTCAACTTGCTAAAGGATTGGAGAGGCTTTTTTGATACTCTTAAGAGTTTGAACCAAGTCTAATAGCTGGCTACCATTAGGATATGTACACTGCTTCCAGCCAAAACTCACTTGTTTAAAAGTGCACAAAAAGACCCATAGGAACCCATCATAGACCCGTTTTTAACATGCTTTTATTAGCAATGATGTAAAATGGCAAGTATTCCTATTCCCCTACAAATTTTAGCACACTTTTGGTTTTATTTCCAAGCAAAGGAAACAAACATTTGCATTTTAGAGTTCTTTCAGAGTGGCTCTTTATTAGTTTGTGAAGTTTTTTTGGAAAAGTATGAGTTATAGTTCACGGCGGCTCATGCCAGGTTGTGTGAAAATGCTTAGGTAATGCTCGCAGGCCCGAGGAAATAAAAATCATCAAAACACTACCGAACTGACTCACTGCTGTTTCTGAATCACCAGCCAAACTCAACATTAGGAACTGAATTGTGAACCTGTTGGTTGAGCCATAACTCAAGACATTTTTTGATTAGTAAAGTTGTTTAACTAGTGCTTATTATTAGTTGCATGGTATAAGACGTTGATGCATAATAAACAGACAAATTTTTTTTCCTAGTATAAAATTAAGAATAAAAGGAGCGTTAAATTCCCACAAACACATTCTAACTTATTATATTAATATATAATAGTCGGTTTTCCCAACTGTCATAGCTCCAATATAGCGTCATATAACACCTTAAGGATTAAGAGATCTCACATAACTTTATATTTGTCATTAATAGGGGTGTAAAATAATATCGTGCTATAATATATTGCAGTACAAAGTTGTCCCAATACGTATCGTGGAGTTACTGGGAGATATGCCTTGGAGCTGTATTTACTTCTTGGAGTGATTGTGATTATAGTCACTTCTGAAACTTCTAGATCATGTCTTGTTGTTTTATGTTATATTCAGGAGACAAATCAAATCAAACTAGACCCTAGTTTTCTTAACTTAGTCGTCTCAAAGCTTTTAAAATTCCATTTTTATTTTGTTATGTAAACAGTTTCACTAGGTGGATAAAAATGTTGTAGAATTTTGAAATGGATATTGTGTCGTAGATAAGTATAGTTTATAACATATACGTGTATCGTTACACCTCTCGTCATTAATGAATTACACTTTATTTCCATTCTAATGGAAACAGTGCTTTAGGAATCTGTCCTCATAAAAGACAATTATTTGACAGTGTAAACACAAAACACACTGATGCATGTGAAGTGAGGATAAATTTGTTCTGAAAGCACAATGACGGTGGTCCGTCTTCACAGCTGGAGATGACTTGATGTCTGCATAAATACTCCTTTATTTACTCTGATTCGTAAGAATTTCTATTAAAATCACCACATGATTCCCTGCTTTATTACACCAGCATGCTCCCCCCCAGTACTTCCATTTTTTTTCCCCCAAACCCCCATTTCTCAATCCGACAGTGTTATTCCTGACCAAGGGCTCCTGTGCTGACAGATCCCCTGCTTTCCCCTCTCCTCTCTTGGGACATTTGCATTGTGAGGGCCCCGTTTGATGTGTGATGATGTATATTGTCTGCAGATCTGTCCCCTCTCAGGTTTCCAGGAGGCTGTGTAGGACAGAAGTTGAGGGGGTTTTGAGAGATAATTTGGGTTGTGAAAATGATGCCCCACAAGAGTTAAAAAAATTGTGTTTCGTTAAGAGCTACTGTATGTTATACTGTAAAATGTGCTTTAGGGCACCAAGTGCTTTGGATCTTTTCACATTGAGTTGGTTAAATGTAAAAAATATTGGTGTCATGAGCTGCATTTCTGTTCTGTTTTACTAATGTGAATCTAATGTGTTTTTAAAGAAAGATTTGGAAGAAAATTACAATATTATGAACCATTTTTAGGCTACTTCAATAGGCTATTTTGATCATAGATTGGATAGATTTGGTCTGATAAGAGATGAAACTGCAGCCGGCATACAGTTGAGCTACAGTCTGACTGCAAATCAGAAGTTTTTCTCACAGATGGAAAGCAAACTGGGAATAGGGAATAATCAAAGGTTTCAAGTATTACTTTTCAATGTGTTGCATTGCAATCAGTTCTGTTGGTTTGCCCTGTATGAATGTGTGTGACTGGTGGGGAGTGTTTGGTGATGGGCAGGATTCCGCAGATGTGAAATGTCAACCATGTTATGTCTGACTGCCCCAGGGCTACTGAGGGCTACCAAGGTAGCTTATCAATACCAGTGTGTGAATGTGAAGTGAATTAATAATGCTCAGAAAATTTGTAAAGTGTCTTTGAGAATGTAGAAAAGAGGCGCTCATCATTGCAAAACAGCTACTGTGATTGGCACATGTATTGGTGCCTCCAGAGACTTCTAAGGGTTTAATAGTTTATGTTACACAAGAATCAAAATGCATTTAATCAAATTGAAACGATATTAGCAAGAAATTTCATGAAGGAATTGCCTTCCCAGCCTCACTCTAAAAGGAACCAATAGAAAGATTCTCTGCTGTGAGATTTCACTCACTTTAAGGGTGAAGAATAATTTTGGGTTGAGTACATTTTCAAACAGTGAGTTATGTTGTTCGGGAAATGCACCCCGGTGTGGAGAGCTAGTTCTTAGAAAAGCATGATTGATGAGTGCTTTTCCTTTGAATATGCCAATGCTATGTTTGATCTCAGAAGAATGATCTGAATTACTTTTCAGATCCGTTTCTAGACTCTGTTTCCCCCCTTTTTCAAGTTTTTGTAGTTTGCTCAGAAAAGAGCATGGAGAATCAGTTTGAAAATTCCTCCCTGTGTGATCCATGAGAAACGTTCTGGACCTAGAAAGTCATGGGTGAGAAGAATATGACAGGGATTTTTCATTGAAATATTGCAAACTCTGGACTTCATTCTGAACATTGTTCTTGTGTATTTGGTTATTTATTGCAAGCTTTCTCTGATGCAGTAATTGTGTTCAAAGGCTGCACTCCATTTTTACAGATCTTGTTATTTGTGCTGTTGCCTTGGGTTGAGCTTGTCCATTGTGCTCTTCCAAACCCGTAACAGTTCCAACCATAGCCATGATGCTTGACTGAGAGAGATCTTTAGTAGTGACTAAGTTTATCCCTGTAATGTTCGGCCAGCTCCGTCATCTGCTGTGAATTTGCAGATAATATTTGTTTGGGGATATCATTGGGGATTATGTTCTTGTTTTGGCTCGGACTGGTCATCTCAGTACACTGTAATAGGAAAGCATGTGCCTTGAAGCGGGAAACATGAAACAAGATGAATAATCAAATCAAATGAAAGTTTTTCCTTCTGTTGTCATAGCAAATCAAACTCTATAAAACAACTTGTCTGAAACAACTATGAAAAATATTATTCCCAAATCAGCCAGAGAGCAATCAAATGCTTTGTGTCTTATTGTGTAAGAACATTTAGTTTTTTTTGTTGTTTTTTTGCAAAGTCTCAATCATAACAAAAACATTCCCAGTTTGTTCCTTGTGTCACCCTTAGGTTTTCTCTTCCAATGACAAACTATCCTTGTGAACAATCCGGAAAGCTGAGTCTCTTTCAACCTTTAAAAAGTAACTAAAAAGTCTACTCTTTCGAGAGCACTTACTAACTTAACTAATAATTAAAAAAAAAAAAATCTCTGAAGCACTGAAATTATTTTTTCTGTATCAGCTCAAACGTCTTCTATGTGTATTGCTTATGATTTATCCAACCTTGTAACAAACTGCTTATGTTTGCTCCCAAACTGTAAGTCGTTTTGGATAAAAACGTCTGCTAAATGCATAAATGTAAATGTAATGAGAACTGTAGGCTGATCTGTGATTCGTAAACCTTGTCAAACTTGTTCCACTTATTAATTATTCAGTAGTTGTTGGTATTGTGTTTTAAATGCTTTTCTTGTCCCGGAATTCAATAATTTATGATGTTTCTGAAAGGCTTAAATTAGATTATTCAACATTTTTTTTAAAAATCTGTAATTAATGTTAACCCTTTTAAGTCCAGGGTCTTTTTGAGTGTTTTTTACTACTTTACAATTTGCTGTAATAAATGACCTTTAAAACAATTTGTGTGGCAATGCTTGTGGGGTTTTGTGTCAAACTGTGAAAAACACAAGCCATCACACCGGTCACATTTCAGGATATAAGTCCCAAAAATTGGTCCAGCTTGTACTTGTACAGCTAAATAAAATTGGCAACTTTTCTCTGTTTATTACTGTGTCCACAGAGCTGGAGGGTTTTTATTTAGCTATATATTTTTTAACATAAACTCAACCATGCTTACCAACCTTACTTGCCAGGCGCATAACTGCCCCTAATGGCCAAGATGAAAATGAATTGAGTGGCTCCTACATATATCTTCCCAAATTACATTTTTTAAAACACATAAATTTAGTTTGATCTAAAATTTTCTTAGCTGCCCTGCTTTTCTTTTTACTTGAGAAAAGTAAAGCAAAAGAAAGGAACATATCCTCCATAATCAAACTGGTCCACTGCATCCTCAACAGTTCAGAAACTGTTGGAACCAAAGTGGAACATTGGTAGTATGTAGATCAAGAACAATATTGGACCAAGTATTGACCCCTGAGGTACACCAGACATAACAGCGGAAGACTCTGAGCGGTATGATTTTTTTGGTCAAAACGGAAAGGAAACCAGAAAGAAACCAGAAAACCAGAAAGCATGACAGGACTCCATTCTGGTGAGTGTTAATTATAAATGTAAATAGTTATCATGTTAATTGGTGAAACTATTAACATTTTCCATGTTTTTTTTAAGATTATTTTTTCCAAAAATAATCTTAAGGATAGCCAAAATACATAAAAACTACTCAAGAATGTCTTATGTTGTGAGCCAATGCTCCAATTGGCAAAACCAACAGGCCTGGTTTGCTGTATGCTAACATGCTATTGTGCTAATTCTATTTCACGACCAAGATCTTTTGATGGGCAAAGTAATTGTAAAAAATAAAATATGGCTTGAAACTTCCACATTCTGTAACAATAATTGGCTGATGACACACCCACAGTTTCGTTCTTGGCCCTGTCCCTCTTGATCCGTAAACTTTGGTTCCTTTTTTGTTTTGGAGATGTCACCTTTAGGGCCAAGATTTTGCAAAGCGCATCTTTACATGATTATTTCGTCACTTTTGATGAATCAACAGCCTCTTCTTTAAACAAAAGATAGATGTGCGCAGTCTTCAGCTTCAAACAAATATCTTAGCTTTTGTAAAGATGATCTATAACGTGTGCTTGTGAGGATCTCATGTTTTGCGGTTGAATTTGGCCACTGTCATATGAGTGGAACTTCCTGCCATCTGCATTCAATCGAATTCTCTCACAGTTTCACGTTTGCTTGTAAATATTGGGAGCAGCCTAAGGGAAATGTTGGCCATTGCAGTTGAGATTTGTAATAGACAAAGGCAAAGATGTAGTAGACACCTCTCATTATATGCCTGTTAGTCAGCTAATATTAAGTAGTGTTATACGCCAGCTGAAGCAGCATACGGTAAAATGCTATTTGTCATCTGTTTATTGGAAATGAAGTTCATTAGCCGTCACATCATTGGAATGCTTCAAATGAAAATATTAGGCCTGACTCAAACCATACAGGAACTTGTATTCTCAGAACATTCAAACGGTTACTTCAGGTTTGATTAAAAGGGCCAGTTTTCATAAGAAGGTTCAAGTGAGAGTTGCATTAGTTCGTAAATGCTGACAACATGGTTCAGTGTAAAGAAATAGTTTGCAAGATCAATTCGTTGCAATATATTTGCAGTGAACACAATAGTAACACAAACAGTACTCAAAAAATACTCTTGTTTTAATATCCAAATGCTCTCGTATGTGTCCAAACACACTCTCACAGACACACACATGGCAGAAACAATGTAATCCAACCCTTAGAAGTTTCACTGTGACATTATCACAGGCCCTCTGGGTTCCCAAAGTTCTAGTGTTTTTACAGTACCCCAAAGAGCCGTCAAGATCTCATAAAAGCCAGAACAGCAGCCTGTGATGAGGGCGCTTGAATCGTTCTGTTAAAGTTGTGCATTTTTACAGCACAAGACACAGGAATTTAGCCGAGTGCTACTGGTTCATTTAAATTGTGATCACCCCTAGTATATTTCACACTTTAGGTTTCATCTGGCTGGATATAAAGTTGGTTCCAGTAGCCCGAACCAGTTTCTAGACTATAAAAAAGCTGCATAAGCAACTACTTACAATTGAAAAACTTTTTTGTGCGTTGTAGTCAAAGGCACACAGCCAGATTTTCTTTAAAAAACTTGTTTTTAAGGATATAATACATTTTTACAGTGGCAAAGTCGATTCTTCTGAAACTATGGTGATGACATCAACTGAAAAACCAAGCAGTGCTAAATCGTTTTACATATAGGAGCTGATGGTAAGTTTAAAGGTGTCAAATCATGCAAAATCAACTTTTCTGACACTCCTTACATCTTTTGTTTTTACCTCGTCAAAAACATGCCTCAAGTTTTATTCAGAATCTTTCATGATTGTTTGTGGAATCCTTTTTTTTCTTTCTTTGTGAGATGAAATAGTTCCTAGCACCGGCCGCCCACTGACCAATCTGATTAATCTATTCTACCTATAATCAGAATGCACTTGTAAAATTTGTGTCGCAACAAGCAAGATTTTTTTTTGGTTTTTAAAAAGAGACATTTGGACAGTGGCTTGCTCTTCCCTTCCTGATCACTGTATCCATTATAAATTCCATTATTTTTTTATCCATAATTCAAGGACATTGGATAAAGAAGCCATCCATATTCAAACCTCCAAACAAAATGTATTTATTCAAGTTAACAATATTTAGTATTAAAAAAATCACGTGAAGACATTATGCAAGTGTTCGAAGAGCAACTGGTTTGCTGACTCAGTCGATTATGAAGTATAAACGGGGCGTCAAATACCTATTTTCACGAGTAAAAATGATTCTTAAAATTTACTTATGACATTTCTAAAGTTAACTTTGTCAATGCTATTGTAAAAAACGACAAAGTTTTACCTCATCAAGAGCAGCTCAGTTGTTTTGGAGTCTGGCCCTTTAAATAATCCTGAGCTAATACTGCTTCCACCCCTTCCTGTCATGCAGAAGTTCAATAAAAAAATCCTCATTGCTCATCTGTAATAATAGACTGCTCATAAAAAATCCTGACTCAACAACTGTAGATGAAGTCTTGGGGTGGGGTCTTGGTGTTTTTCTTGAGTGCTTTCAGGTGTTATTGAAGATTTGTGATTTTTAAAAAAGATCATTGGGCGCGTGTGTTCACACAAACTTTCAGAGGAGATTTCAGATCTTCTCTACAAGGTAATTAAACATCATGGTGAGCCCAATTAGCACTAAAATTATATATATTTAGTATTTTTATATTTAGATTTGTTGATCTTATTTGTTGTTCTTCTGATGGTATGTCCATTACCAGCAGAAAATCTGGATCTTAAACCCTACTGCAGCGGGCCTAATCACACCATGTTCCTCAGCAAAATCTTGAGTCATGCAGGCTGGACAGAGAATAGCCGGTGGTCTAGATCCACCCACGCCAGTCCACAAAGGACAGACTGGCAGACTCCTCCAGTGACAACCAGTCACCAGCAGGTGGTGACAAGCCCTAGAGCAACCTACTAATTACAACAAAGGAATGGAAGGACATCAGCACTGATGCTAACGTCTGGATGTGTGTTGAGAAGATTGGCACTCGCTTGATCTCATTCAGAATTGACAATCATTCATTCTTCTGTTTTACTTGGTGTCTCTGTGGGCTTTATATAGCCCACACAGCTTGGAAATGGAAATGTGATTCTTTAATCACTTTGATTTATAAGCTTCTCTTCTCTGGTGGTGTGGTTTGGTCACTGGACCGTGGGAGGAGAGCCGGCAGTGTTTTGTATCTGTATGTGCTTCGTTTAAACATTTTTGGGGCTGAGGATGATGTGAAATCACAGTCCAGTAGCATTAATTTCTCTCATGATTTATTCTTTTTTCATTATTCTTTAAGTATACTATTTGCCAATTGTTTTAAAACATGAAGGTATTTTTCTCATGCTACAAAGCAAGTACCCAGTTTTAAAGCATTAAACGGTTTAAGTACAACTTTGCAAATTAAAGCTGCTAGAGGACCTCTTATTTAAGACAACTTTTAATAATGAAATCACAAAATAAAGTGTTACAGTGCCCCCTTTGACCATTTGGTGGAACTATACTGACACTGTTAGTTGCTCCTTCATACTGTAACATCTTATATTTCTTACGATAAGAATGATGGTGTTCGGAGGTGAACAGACATCTCTTGGAGGACTCCGGTAAAGTATGGCATGTGACCATTTTCAAAGGGGAATTCCTGTCGATTTGGGAAACGCAATCCATATTACTTATATTTAAGTTTTGGCAGGCTACACATGTGTGCTCATTTGCCTACGACAAAATGTCAGCGCACCATAAACTGAAATGTATTAGGGGGCGCTATAAATCCATTTAACCCCACCCACCTTTTCAACCCCAATCAGAACTCCAGTTTTCACCACTTTTAGACCCTCATCATATTTTAGATCCTCAATTACAATACGGTTCTACAAACATTCAATGCTCAAACAATTAAGATTTTTAAAGGATTCATGAAACATCGGATCAGTTTTTCTTGTGAAGTACTTACTTCTACAGAAAACCTGATCTTGCATTAGCAGTAATCCACCAGGAAAAGCAAAATAATTTTAGTCTTTCATAATTTAATAATAATAAAAAAAAATCAGCCCTCACAGGCCCAAGCACCTGTTTGAGGGAACCTTTCTAGACTTTGTTATTTTTCATTTCTTTGTACCCTCAGGTTTTCAATCCAAGCTTGGTTACTAAGTAAACAAATAAGTTCCGGGTATGTTTGGAGACACAAATCTAGACTAGAGTTATGAGATTTAAAGATGGAATAGGCTTTGGTGGATAATGCGCTCCATCTGCTCGGGACAGCGCACTTGTGTAGAGGGGAGCTGTCGAATCTAGTTCAATGCTCAGACGTCTGCTGACCTTCAATGATAAAAGAGAGGAGATGGCCATGAGGTTTATACCATTTATTTTTATACTGCCATATTGTCACTGTTTAAGTGTTGAGCTTTGAAATGTGCAAATGAAAATCAGGTTATATAATCTAATAAGGATATATCAAAAACTCTAAATTATTGTAATGTTACAATTATTGTAATTACATGCATCAGCACCTTATGTGATCGGTTTGATGGCAGAGCATTTCTGCAGTGACATCGTATACATCTGGGCATCCATGCCATGAATAAAGCAAACTCCAACACGAAACAAATCACTGAGCGAATGATCGAAAAAGTGAAGAAATATAACCATCTGTACGATTGTTCTTCATCCACTTGCAAAGTTTGCCAGAAGGAGCAGCTATTGAATCTACAAAGGAAACCAAAATAATAGTGAAGAAGACGAAACAATTCCACACAACAAAGCACAGCCTACTATCCAATGTTTGTGAAACAAGTTTCAGGAGAAACAAACAGGGCGTGTCGTCTGTGTCTCTAATCTACCCATTTAAGGTGGTTCTACCATGTTGACTTTGTCCAAGCTTCACCCTTCCTCCTAAAAAGTGCTCACTTGAGGGGTTTTGGAACTGTGCGTCTCTAGTCTGACAGCAACTATTTGTCCCCTGGTAGCAACTCTGCATTTTATTCTGTTGGTCATAACAACAAGTGAATTTTAATTTGTTACAGGGGTTTGTTTTTTAGGCCTGCCTCAAGATTGGTGTCTTGCTCAGATGTGTCCGTGTAGGACCCCCCTGTAAGTGGTGAAAGGGAGGAAGGTGGTCTTTTGATATTAAATTTTTTCCTGTGCCTTTGTACAGGACCTTATCCGAGAGGAGTCTGATTGCGGAGTACAATAAATATCCGTCCACACCCGCTTTATCTACGCCCCTTAAATCATTCCTCAACACTGTTGGTAGCTTCAATGTTGCTATGTCAACTCAAATGAGGTGCTAGCATTAAAAAGTTTCGGAGGCAGTAGCTTTCAACCTAAACCTTAACCCTAACGCGTCACATTGTCTCAATTTGCGTTATTCCATGTAATTTTAAGAGCTTCAAGTTACAAAACGGGGGATACATATTGTATTGTACCAAGAAGAGTGAGCTGACTAATAATCTCAAAGGTGGCAGGCTTGGAGTGGGTGTGGGCCGCCCCGATTACTGCGATCCGCAATCGGATACCCTTGCGATATCCAGGCTTCAAGTTTTATCAGTCATCTCTGTAATCTGCTGTACCTGGATGGTTGGAATAAAATATAGTAGTTTTTCAAGTATTATAGCATGTGAATATACTAAATTCTAAAAAAAAAAGACAGTGAAGGGCTGTATATAATAGTCTTGCTATTTTTACAAACAAAAGTATGTTTGAATATTGCTTGAATTTATGCAAACTTTAAAGTCTCCAGCCCAGTTTAGAACTATTCATAAATCATCAATCCACCTGGTAAAACTGTTGGAAAACTATCATTACCTGTTGTTACCACATTGCATTTCTTTACAAGTTAAGATAGCAATCCTTCCTGGTACTCAGATGTCAGCATTTAATCTCAAATTATGATTACTTGTAATAGTAATGACCTAACCCCATTTACACATTATTAGGACAAAAAAAAGCCAAGAGAATGCAACAGGAAGAGATCTAGCCATTATTAACCGTTTCAGTGCGGATGCTATGATTTATGCCGCTTAAGTGCCCTGAGTGGAAACGTCACACTGCATTTCCAGATGCATCTATCTTGTGGCTTTTGGCAGCTCGTTGAGTAGACTCACATGTTTGACGTTGACACACACATGTATACATACCAGTACACGCAGACACACATACAGCATCTATAGTCTTCCTGTGTCTTCACACATCTGCTTTCCATCACCAGCTTCTCTGAAGACTTGAAAACATTAAATGCTGGCACAAGCTCGGGCTCACTCCGGCACTTACTGCTGTACTTAGGCAACTTGAAAGGCAGGAGGCGAGAATTGTAGAAAATGAAGTGTCACCGAAAATAAAAAATCACCTGAGATTACCACCAATTACATTTAATAATGGCCCGCTGACCCATCTGCTGATCAGATGAGGGGGTCCTGTGCTCAAAGTGTCTCCTACTATATGGAAATGTAAAAGTCGTATTCTTGTCTGTATCAAACATTATTAAAAATATCAATTAAAGGCAGTATAAAGAAGCAGACAATCACCTTCAAATGGCTGGAATAGGCTATGAGCCATCACCAAACTTTTATTACATTAATAGAACAACTAAATCACAAAATAACTGCCATGCAAAGGCCTGTTATAAGTTTACCAAGGAACATCTGAATAATTCATAGTAGAACAGGGTTCAAACATCGGTCTTCTCTTAAGGTATATGAAATAGTAAATTGCAAAGATTTTTTGACTACTGTGTACATGGCAGACACCGAAAGAAGAAGATGCCGGAAGTGCAAGAGCCGTTTGATTGCTGCTTACAGCTTTAATTTAAGTTCTATTTTTGGGAACCTTATAAAGAAACAGATTTTATTTTTGTTGACTATATTCACCCTGAGTAAATTACTTGAGTACTTTTAAAATCTGTAATACTTTTTTAATCAAATTTGGATTTTTTTTTATTTAGTATTTTTTAGGTATCTGTATTTTTCTTAAGTATGGCTTTCAGGAACTCTTTACATCTCCGCTCACCGAGAATAAAAAAAGTATATAACTGATATTATGTGAATGTAATATACAATAGTGATACAGAATTGCAAAGCAGTGTTAAACACAATTCTTACCTTCATTATAATTTCAATAAACATTCAATGTTTTTTTTGCAATGTGAAAATTCAGTGTCTTTTTTTCTTGATGTAAGACTTGATTTTTAACAACAGCATTTTAACATTTTTAAATGGCTGGTGATAAACCGCAAAAACACAGTTTTTAAGCGTAGACTTTAAGGATGAGGTAACTTCCTCCTTTCTGTTGATTTGATCAATTAAAAAGTGTTGGCGTCATGGGAGTGTTTGTCATGAAAAACAGTTTTGCTATTCCCTCAGTGTCCAAAACCTTGCTCTTTAGTACAGAGAAGGATAGTGGAGGCGTTTTCCTGCTCTTTGATTTGTGTTCTTGTGTTTGTGAGAATGAAGCCAGGACTTCAGTCTGCTCTTCATCACACTTCTCTGCTCTTCATCACACAGCTCTCTTCATTCTTCCCCTCAGGTGTTACTGGCACCGTACTGCAGTGATCTCACACCCAAGATTGTCATTCTTTAATAGCTTCTAAGTGCTTGCAAACTGCTCCCTCCTCTACCCTGTCTTACATTTGCTCTCAGATCAGGGGTCCTTTAAAAACATCCTCTGGATTCTGTCTGTCCACCAAGTGCAGAAAAGAGCCAGGCTTATCACTTTGCATGTTATTCATAAACTGCAAAAACTATGGATGCATTTATTGATTGAGTAGTCCTTTTTTGTACTTGGCAGTGTGTCACTCCTGGTTGAAATTGGTGAAAGACACGGAAGTTAAAATTACAAAACTTGATCCGTGTCTGTCACTCAAGAGGGAGATACTTGTTTATAATTACAAAATGGGTTTGTATTTACAAAAGAAGCTCTGAAACCAGAGCAGCCATGTGCACATGTGCACTCTCTCTCTGACTGTCATGGCGGCGCTCATATCATGCGTGCCGTTGAATCACATTAGCCCAATGGGATTAGATAAACTTGCCTTGAGTTATTTTATTGTGATTGAAAAAATGTGTATTATTGACATTTGTGTCTTTTAAATCTCACCCCATCGATGAAGATATTTGTTTAATATTCTGTAATGAGCAATTACTTTTGAATTTTCCAATTACACATGTGAGTGCTACATAAATGGGAGAAAACTGGTTGTAATTTTAAAATGTTTATTGATTTTGTGCGTCTAGTATTTTCATTTAAGTCTGCGTTCGTCGTTTGTGGGTCTGCATACACAGGGATAGTTTTGAGCTGCAATCAGTTGCCAAGGAGGCCAAGGAGATTTTTATATTCGAAATTGATAATGTAATGTTCTCTTTTTCATTATCTCAAGTAGAGGAGACTTCCTTTCCAAACCCATGTGCCGTACTTAAGAGAATAACCTCCAATCAGTTTTCTATGTTGCAACACGTCCCTCATAGATCATCTCATAATATAAAAAAAACCCTAAAATCTTTAAAATGGGTTCAAAAGGTTTTGTGTTGGATATGAATCAGTGCAACATTCTCTACGGTTAATCAAAGGAAGTGTTTGGAGTATAAAGTGTCCTAATCCTAAGCCATTTGCCTCTTCTTGTGGAGGCTGGATGTGCACAATATATTGCACAAGAGTGCCTTCTGGGAGAATCCTCACTTCAGCAAAGACATTTATCTATTATTTATAGTAATCATTATGCATTTACGCTGCGTCCCAAAGGTTCTCTTGATAGTAAAACAGCCGTATTTGTCTTTTATTCCTCATGGATGCTCTAATAGATGTTTTGGGGGTTAGAATGTCTAAATAGCTAAGAATGAAAGGTTTTCACAAGTTACCTCTTGTGGCCAGGATTGCATCCCTGATATTGAGCAATTTTTAAATCTGTAGAACAGATTTGTGTTGTAAATTCCTGTGGCTTCTGGCTTTATTCTGGTTTCACCTCACATCAGCAGCAGGGTTTACCTTTACTTGACTTTGTGCCACTTCTTTTGAAGCCACCCTTACCATGCAGGATCTATGCCAAGATCTTTTAAAAGAGAGACATATTTGGAAGCAAAGAGATGCAGGAATTGCTGGATGTAATTAAAAAGAAGTTCTCTTTTGGAATCTTCATTGAGTGCTCCCAATCCTCTCCAGATGAAGCAAGAAACCCCATCATGCTGTGATGTACACAAACACAGATTGACATTTAAATGTGTGCTTTCTAAGCCAAGAGAAAATATGATCCAAGATTTAATAAACAACCAATATAATTCTTTGAAAACTGAATATGAAAAGTTTGTTTCTTCGGTTTATGGAGTTGAGTGGATCCAGCTTGCGGTTTACAGGACCAGTGTGTTTTGTGACCTTCTGCTGTATTGTTTAATTTGTCTTATTTCTTCACACCTCTCAACACTCAAGTCTTTGTCTCCCTCATATTTCATTACTTCAAAGCTCATGATGTATACTTGGAAATAATGTTGATTCTGTTGGGTTGGCTTCACGCATATGTTTAGTTTCTGCTTTTGATCTGAATCCGCAGGGTGATGCATTATTTAAGACAAGTTTGCGGGCAAATTAGATTTAAGATTAAGTTAGAAAAACTCAGTGGTCACCCCCAGGATGAAAATGAACATTAGCTTTCCTTCTGGAAACATAAATCAATGCAAAGACAACTTTGCCCTTTTTTGATGAGTTCTGGATTGCCTGACACTGACTCATCTCACTCAGTCCTTTGATAAAGTTAGTAAAATACATCTTTCTTTCTGTTTCAGTGAAAGGAGTCTGTATCTCATTCTGTCCAGAGAAAGAGAGCATCTCAGAGTTGGCTGCAGAAGAAGTGGCCTCACTGAGCTGCGAACAGAACCTGGCTGTTCTGTCGAGTGGCCATTATCACAGCAGCCACAGAGAACCAACATCAAATAGTCTTCACCTCCAAAAGAGCTCCAGTCCAGAAATTGGGTAAGATAGTAGCTATAGTAGTATGTAGTATTCTTTTACATTTTTACTGATCATGGATGTTCAACTTGACAAATATCAATTTTTTTTACATTAAAAACCATTTCTTGTTTTAACATTTCATCCAAACAATAGGTTTGATGGTACTTTCACACCTCTTTTTCTTTTCATTTTGTCCAGACCAACAGAAATGATTGATACATTCTTGTATCACTGTCTGCAGACTTAGTCGTCATTCACACCACACTGATCACTCTGGTTCGTACTAGTTAAAAATGCAGCCATTTGACATCTCACAGGTCACATACATCATCATATATAGTTCATCGACTGGTTTTCGGTTATTTAGAATGACATGCACACAGAATTAAAGATGCCTGAAGACTGGGACAACGAATGGACAGACGTATATGATTCACGTTGGAAATAATGCACAGATTCAAACTACTCCAAGTTTGACCATGAGCTACCGCGAGAAACGCTGCTATGTCAACAGACAAACGGCAACCCGTAGTTCCACGTACAAGCGGTTGTATTTGTTCAAAAAGCATGTGTCACGGATTAGAGTTTGATGTTGTTCTCACCACATACGAAACACAATAGAGTTCATTTGGATTCATACCAAGAACACCTCCTCGAGCAGGTCTCAGACCACTTTGAGAAACACCCTCTGTCAGTATGAAACTTGGAACTTTTATTCTGCTTTCTGATTGGCACGGGTTAGCATATTCAAACTAGCTTCTGCTTCCGTTTGCAATCCCTGTCTGTATCTTTTGGTCAGAGCAAAATTGTGTTTATGTAGTATAATACTAGTAGTAATAATAATAATAATAATAGTAATAATAATAATATAATGATTATTTATAAATAATATGTGGTGAATGTACTGTACAATTTCTGCAGTAGATTGAAACTATACCATTGATAAATGCACAGATGAGTTGTAGGATGTATACAAAACAGATGGGAAACCTTACTAACTACCCATTCTCATAAAGGAGAACAAAACTAACCTGAGAAACAATACTGAACTAAAACTAGAAATGCAAGGTCTCAATAGCAAAAAAACTTTTTATTACGCTACTGCATATAGCGTAACCTCGGAGCAAAGTTCGACAATGATCCCGTGCTGGGTATATGCCAACAGTGGAAATGTAAACACATGTAAACAAGGAACACACCAGGACAGTCATACTAACATAATTAGAGAGCAGACGGGTAGAAGAAGGCAGGGGAGAAGATATAACGGGTATCAGTCACATGACAAAGCGGTATGAGGGGGATAGAAGTAGAGAAACAGTGGAGGATACAAGGAGAAACAGTAAAAGGGAGAGAGGAGAGATGCAGACTGTAACAAGGCAGCTACGTATTAACTATAATTTATTATTGTGATGAAACTGCTATGTATTGGGTCTAGATGGCAAATTTTGTAGAGTTTCTGATTAAAAGTTCAACATTAAGATACTGCTTGAAGAAGCAGTGCAGATTGTGCATTTAGGCTCTGAAAGGACAAAGCCAGATCATTAAAACCCATCATTTTGATGTGTCTTGCTACCCTAAGTACTTTCGCTCGTTTTCCACAGGAAGTGGTGCTTAGCTCACTAGCATTAGCCAGCACAAAGTGAAAAGAGGATTTACCCAAAATCCTTCTCTGGCTGCTTGGACAGAGGACCCTTCTCACATGATTCCGGAGCTTTGCACACAAATCCATAATGAGCGAACTGACAGGAATTATTATGTGGAAGATCACAGCGACGCATTGGGAAATCTGACCCCATTCAAGGAGGGCAAAGATTCCCACTATAATGGGGAGTATTGTAAACACAGGACGTTTTGAGGCCCACTATTATACCACCAAAACCAGGTGACTTCTGTTTAGCCCACATGTAGTCTAGGGTTAACCCCTATTGTGTCATCAAAGGCTGTCATATGCGAGACATGACAGCCTGCCTGTATTCATTGCTGTCTTTTCTTACCTTTAAGTACCCATACTCTACTATAGTTCGGGGCAAATTACCTGCATCCGTTATTGATCAAATTGATCTAGAGAATTCACGGTGGATTGAATTGGTTTTTAAAGTTTACACCAAAGGAAATGCAATTAAATAAAGTCCTTTAGACATTTTAAAATGCTAACCAATGAAACTCCAGTTGGTTAGATGAGTGTGGGTTTGCCGGGGCCTGAGCACAGAGCTCATCTGTTTCAGGAGTGTCTTGCCGTCCAAATTTGGCAGCTCTTTGAGCAGCCCTGGCCTTTATCTTTCAACAGGCCAGACCGCTAATAGTCTGCATATTCTTCCTGGCTAAATGATCCTCATATTCCTCTGGGTGTGCTTCATTCTCCTGCAGGTCGACTGACTTTCAGAATCCTGATCTCAGCTCCTCGTCTCTTTCCGGTGGTGTCAATGGGTGTCATGCCTTACCGTCGTACCCCATCAAACAGGAGGGCTACAAGCTGGGATCATCCCTAGGTGACTTTTCAGGAGGGATGGGTGCAGGTGGCACGGAATTGGACAGTTCAAATAATGGTGGTGGTAGTGATGGTAACATAGCAACCGCTCTGTCGTTGTCATCAATGGCGGTGACTGTGTATCCATTTAATAATGAAGATGGCTCCTCCCCGCTATCTTTGTCCCCAAGCTCACGTCACTCAGCGAGGCCAAACGTGAGTGGACTGAAGAGACGGTGCCTCTCAGAGGGAATCGATATTGTTGCCAACATCTGCTCCTCCCAGATGTCCTGCATTAACGCCCTTCCCACCAATTCATCGTCACCTACCGCCGCAACATTCTCCCACAAGCCTCTCTCCGCACCCAGCCCTCAGTTACCTTCACCTTCCAGCTCATCCTGCCTCTTGCCTCTGTCTTCTTCATCCTCGTCTTCCTCGGTGTCCTCAGTGGAGCATTGTGACGAGACAGGCTCCATGCAGTCGGGGCCTGGTGTGGCTAACAGCGACGGACTTGGGCTCCTCATTCATCCTGGTACTCTGCTGGACAGCTGTACTCCGGCTCTGAAACAGGAACCAGTGGATGAATTTTCTCCAAGTGAGGAGGAGCTCTTTCAGCATCACTATCACCATCTGACGAGCCGTGCAAACCTCTGTGGTGGGCATTCCCAACATCACCACCATCAGACAGGCCCCCCACGGCTACCCATGCCCCCTCCCTACCACCTGCACCAGTACATGGGCTCCAGCCCTGGCTCCCTGCTTCACCTTCAGAGCCAACAGCAGTCTCCACCCTCAGGCCTTCTGGCACAACCCAAAGCTCCCGGGCTCGCTGAGCAGCAGGTGGGAGACAGGGAAGACTTGTATAGTGATAAGCAGCTATGCCGATGGATTGACTGCAGCGCGGCCTATGAGCAGCAGGAGGAACTGGTCAGGCATATCGAGAAGGTCCACATCGACCAGCGCAAGGGCGAGGACTTCACCTGCTTTTGGGCCGGATGTGTCCGGCGATACAAACCCTTCAACGCTCGTTACAAGTTGCTCATTCACATGAGGGTACACTCTGGAGAGAAGCCTAATAAGTGTATGGTGAGTGTTGCAGCCAAAATGGCATGTTTTTCTCAAGTTTTAATGTATTAAAATGGGGGTAAAGTGGAATAACCATGAGTTGTTTTTGTTGGAATTTGCTTTATTTAATTTAGCTTATGTTTTGAGTGGAAAGTTGGTTCAAACCGTGGTGTAATAACTTTTAATTAGCAAGATCAGAATTTAAATCAGGTTGTTTTGTCTGTAGTATCAACCGATTAGCCTTTTTTTTTATAAATCCATCTCAAGGCTCTCTTTCTTAACATTTCTTCAGCATTTTAACTCAAGTTTATTTGAGGAATTGGTTTGGAAGTTCTCTCGAAGCTTCTTTTTTTTGTACAGCTTTCAAGAGACCACCTATGCCTTGTTTTTTTTCCCCTCACAGCCATATCACATGGCATGAGAAATTGTGATTTCAACTAAAGGTGCAGCAAGCTTTTCCACTGATGGGTTTGGGTATTTAATTGGACCTGTAGTTTCGCTGTATAAATAGTGTTGTGGTGAAACTCAAGAATCCAGGTAAAACTCTCCAATTCCACAAGTCAACACAGTAATCAATGTCAAAATGCCTTTTCTAACATTCTCAAGTGGAAAAATGGCTTCAGCCCTACCAATGCGCACGTCCAAATACACAATTAGACCACAATTTGTGTAAGGTAAAAAAAAGTCTGTTTATTTTCTTAAGCTCTATCTCTCTTGCGCACGTTGTCTTTTCTTTACAAACAAAATAAATTGAAATGATTGAGATCTTAAAAAAACCCACCACATCTGTTTAACATAACCAAACAATGCATGCACTTGATTCCTTTAAATAGGAGGTTTCAACATTTCGCCATCCCTCACATATTGAAAAGTGGCTCTTAATCCAAACTAAACATTAGTAGTAGTCTCTGAGAACAGAGCCACAGAGGAGATGACCAGTAAAATTTCACTCTGTTGCTTAATTTCTTGTCTGATAGAGTCTTCTTTATACAGACTCTTGTCCAAAAAGCCTTTTATTTCACCCTGTCATGAAAAAAGCTAGTTTATTTCTGTAAATCCCAGGACCCCTTTTTTAGTGTCGAAATGATCTGTTTAGCCTTGTCAATAGGAGACAGCTGTACGCTAATATGTGCAGGGAGATACAAGGATAACATTTATATTTGCCAGAGTTAGTTCCACTGAGGTTTTTAATGTCAACTTAGTTTTTTCATGCGAGGATGTTTGTTTGCTCTAAACTCAAAGCAGCTGGACTCAAAGATCATAAAGGTGCTCAACTACAATTCATAATTCTGTTGAATTTTTTTTTTTTACAATAAATGGGCCTTTTTTCTAATCTTTTTTTCTCTTGTAGCACATCAGCACTATCAAGGTTTTCTTCTAGCAAACTGCTGTAAGAGTGCGTCATGTCACAGGCGTCAGAACAAACAAACACTGTTTTTTATTCAGGCCGATGCTTAGCAGATGCAAAGATGGGAACAAACCCATGTATTGTTGTACAATAGCTGGACATTGTCTTTGGATGGTTTGAGGGGCTCTCTCTAAGACAACACTATAATAATACTTTTGAAGTATTTGAAGGAATTGAAGGCAATACTTTGTCTGGGGGAGGCTTTAAAAAAAGTGTTCATTTAAATATAGATAAAGTAAAATTTTCGCAGTAAAATATGTGTTAAACGTCTCCCTGTTTCAAATCCCAAATTGCTTTAATTGCTGTAATTTAGGCATAAAAACAAGATGAAATGATGAAAGGAAATCGAAAAATCTCCAGTGGCTGCCTATTAAATAATACAAAACAAACAGATGAACATATAAATAGAATAAACGTATATAAAGAGAAAACGAAAGAAGCTAATGAACATACATAAAAGTGCATATTCTATTGTTTTTGTTGTCATGACAGCTCTTGAAAGAGAGGGGGTAATCACATTATTCCCACTGATATTAATGATGTCGTTCCATTTCTGTAAGTGCTGAGCGTGCTTCTGTATGACATCACTGACTCGTGAAGTGGATGTTTTGCAATATACACAATTGTTTGTTTACTTTACCTTTAGGGAGATGTGAAGCGATGAAATATTAGATATTAAAGATACTTATTGTCATTATTATGCAAATCTGAAGTACATTGTTTGGAAAATTTGATGGCTAACAACATAACTCTTATAATGCCTCAGTGCTGAAAACATGCCAAATCTTGACATTGTAATAGTTAAGTTAATTGAGTAATTGAGCGAAGCAGAGAGAGAGAGAGGGGGGGGGGGTGGAATAAGAAAGACAGCAAATTTAGGAGTGGAACCTCTTTCGTCCAGTAATTTTTTTTAGCAGTAAAAAACAAAACATTGCATCCACCACACTATTATTTCGAAACGGATTCTAAATACACAACCCATACTGAAAATAAAAACGTTCCTATGGTTTATTTTTCCGAAATCGTAGGTGCAAATTACTGGATGCTACAGAGGAACTTTCCCACAGTGATACTAAGCATTTAATTATCTCTGATCGTTGCCTTTATTAGAGTAAAGTACATTTTTCTAATTATATTAATTAAATGTCAGCATTCAGCTACAATATGAACATTAAAAAGGAACCCCACCATAGCAACAAGAGAGTTTACCATAGCAACCAATTTGGCAGCTCTCTTTCTCAGCTTAGGAAAATCATATAGGCAAAGGGTTTGCTTTATTTTACTCATATTGATATTTACATTATTTTAAAAAAGTGCACTGGGACAAGCCAACATCAAAGAGTGAGTGCAAACTTTAGCCATCTAGTTTGCTTTGATAGTGTTATCATTATTGTTCATTGATACATTTTTAGGTTTGATTGGTAATTTTTTCAAGTATTTTAAGGAAAATGTAAATGGTGATCTGTACGTCAAATACATCTACAGTTTTAAACGGTTTGATAAGCTGCTTGGAAGATCTACAAATAAAACAAAAGTAATAGTCATCTCAATTTAGCTATTATGTGTGTCTCTGTATAGTTTTTATTTGATTCTTACCTTTAACTTACAAGTTTAGTTTTTATCTAGACTTACAATAAACAAGCATAATCTTTACTTTAGACTTCTATTAAATATATTTCTTGATTCTTACAACATCCAGATCTATAACCGCCGTTTTTATGGGGAATAACAGAGTGCATTACAGTAAAAAGTATTTTTAAATAATTGTATTTAATGAAGCATCACTTCTGTTCTGCTCTGACACGTTCTGTTATATTTGAGATGATCTTCTGAAACAAATGTCATGTTTTGACACTGTTTTGGCTAAAAATATGTTGCTTTTGTTGTCCTTGTTCAATATATGAGGACATCTTGGTATTCTAACTATTTGCACAGAGGAAACTGAAGAGACGGTTTGATTTAGAAGCAAAGGCTTCAGAAAAACCCAACTAATCCCTTTATTATCTTTCCAACGGCGGATTCCACTGAGAGCCTACAAGGCATGTTTCTGCTGCATCCAAACACAACACTCTTTCATTCCCCTACCCTCTCTCTCTCTCTCTCTCTCCCAGCTGTACTGAATTTCATTTGCTTCATGCAGCGCTTTGGCAGGAAAAAGTCATTATCACAAACATGGGACGGGGTTCTGACTCTCCGTTTTGTCACTGTCGATACCTGGCTGCGGTTTTATGCCCCGGCACGTAAAAATGCAGCTCCATCTGCAAGCACTGAGCTCGACAGACTCTTAAAAACCTCTTTACAGAGTTTGACAAACTTTTTTAGTTCCCGCTCTCCAATTAAAAAGCGCCACGGGCTGTTTTGTGGTAGTCAGACAGCTGAGAGAGAAAGCATCTAAACGGAAACAACATAATCTTCCTGCAATATCCTGTTGTGTTTCATGCCTAATTCAACTGTTGTTTTAGCTTATTGCTTTTTGGCCCTTCTTGTCTGCATTAATATTAAAAATGTATCCCGCGACTGCTGCCCTGACACTGTCCCAGGGCTCTTATACGTCGAGGCTGTAGTGGACTCAACTCTGGATTTGGTTTTGGGATCACGGATCTCTGCAGTTCATGACAATGATGCAAATATTCATCAAAGTTGCGTTTGGTCCTGATCCAGTTGATCATGTTTGATGAGCAGATCCTTGGTACAGCGTTGGACGCTAATGATTCGTTTTTTATTGAATTTCCTCTGGAATGTATTGCTTTAATCCGGCTACATTAAAATCTTGGCCTTGTGTTTAGCAGGCTTGTAGTCGACAGCAGGCTTTCAGTTTATGCCTGCTGTGACAGTTTTAGTGTACGGGCTCTACAGTTCCCTATTTTATGTTGTTAATGTGCATTTACTACTGTACTACACGGTCACTGAGTTCTCAGTCGTAATAACACTGCATTAATTCTTCTGACCTTTCTGGTTTTATTACTTTGGCTTTTTTTTACTGTGAGATCTGTACGAACTTTCATTCAGATGCATGTCTGATACATATATGCTACAGTTTTATGGAACTGAAGCCTTTAATTTTTAGTTTTTTCTTTTTTTGTGTGCTTTTTATTGGTTTGTTCAAAAACTTAAACAGAATGACCACTCTTGTTCCTGTAGTACACGAATGTTTTCAACACCATAATAATTAGAATTCCGTAATTATAATTTATGCCGTGTTACGCCAAAAAATCATAAGACCTATAAAAAGTCTGGCACCAAAGTTGCTAATTAAACACATAAAATACAATTATTTTATGGTAATATAAACAAAAAATATCTCTATATTGTATTTGTAATTTTGCAGCCAAACTGAATGTTGTTTAGTACTTTTTTTGTTCACAGAAGTTTCTATTTTTATTCTACAAAAAGAACTTACTTACAGTAAACGCATTGTGGAAAATTCTAAATTGGAATGCAAAATTGGTCATTTTCCAAGTAATTTAAGGAAATTTAAAAACAAAAAGAAAGACATCCACGATTCTAAATGGGTGATAAACTTGAAGATGAACCAATAAAACAAAAGTATGATTGTCTCTCTGTATAGTTTTCATTTATTTATTATCTTTAACATACAATTTTAATTTACATCTTACATAAAAGTTTGTAAATGGAAATGCTCTTAATTAAATGTATTTATTTGTATTTTTTAAAATTACAGGTTTAACTTACTTTCATCTAATATTTTTAAAATCCAGATTTACTGTTTGAGAGGCGTATATGGTATCTATTTTTTACAGTATATAGACCAAATGTTCTTTTTTGCAATGCAGTGTTAGGTCAAATCTAGAAAAAATGTTATTTATGTGATTATTTATAATTAAATAACTAAAGCTCTATTTTTTATCTATTACATGTTTATAAATACTGTTAATGGATATGATTGGAATTTATCATTGTTATTTTCACGGTAAAGGTTACATTTTTCACATTTTTTACAGTGAGGCTCATTTCTTCTACAACAGCTAGACTGAATTTTACTAAACATATCCAGGATAAAAAAGAAATCCTTGTTAACCCATAGAAATTAAGGCATATGTCACATAAAATTACATGTTTAAAAACAAGCATTAAGCAAAAAAAAAAATGGCTCATCAACCTGCTGGAAAAGCATAGATCATGGAATTTCCTTCAGCTAGTGTGAAGCCGGCAAACGTGTATATACAGATTCATTTGACAGATTTTTGGATGTATTTCACCAGCAACAGCCGGCCCAGGCATTGGCCAAAAAGGTGTGTTTTGGAATAAATGGAGTCTTTTGTGAACAATCTATGTAGATTTTAAAGATGAAATGTCTAATGCCATTAGCTAATTAAACTGCACAAACTCTGAGCTGATGTTTTCCTCTCAAAGCTCTGCGAAACCGGAGCCGTGAAGTGCCGCTAATGCTAATGCGGCTGTACTAGAAAAGCTGCTGACATTACTGCCCTGTCTACTTAACTTAGCAACTGCCAGCTCTCTTGTAGACTCCGGAATGGCCGATGCTTTGCATTCTGGGTGATTTGAGTTTAAACAGTGGCTCTGGGATGCTATCCTGTTTATAGTGAATGTGTATTGAATGAATCCAGCACACACCTCCTTCATCAGATCCTGCTGAGATGTCATAAATTTTGATCTAATCCAAGTTTCCAGATGGTACTGCAGAAGAATGCATGCAAACGTAATCAGCTTCACGTACGTCTTATAATTTGCAATTTTCAAATCTCTAATGTTTCATGACATGAAGGTCAGGGTTGAATTATATCTTTAATTTTAACGTCAACAAATCTGATCTTTTTTCACTGTCAGATCTAATCTACGACTCGAATGTCTTCAAGTCATGCTAATGGCTAAGCAGCAGAGACCATATGTGATACATATATTAGCATGATGAAACTGCTGGCTTAAAATGTTTGAGACTTGTCAGGAGACTGATATTTTGGCTTTGGAATGAAAGACCTGGGAATTGAAGGATCGAGCTTGTTTTCCTTGTCAAATAAAGCTGGCCAAGTTCTTGTCAAGCTATAAAAGGTTTCCAGTCTTTCTCTACAGTAATGCAATCCAGTCACTCCTCCTCTTTTCTCTCTTCCCATCCTATATTCTGCCACTTAAGCATTCTTAATGGGTACTTAACCAGCAATCATTGTCAAATATACTGCATGCATGCTTGTTCATTTGTCTTTAGTCTAATGCTCTACAGGTTCTCAACAGATTTACAGTTCCTTTAAATCGCAAGCTTCTATATCATAAAAAAAAACAATCAATAATACACATTGTAGTCCTTGCAAAACTTTAATGTTTCTTTAAACTAGTTTTGGATGCCAATTAAAATTTTCTGTTTGTGGACTGTGTGACCAAGTACCAAAATGTCACAAAATTTAATCTGGTTATAGGCCTACACTTTAAATATATATCTTGGTCAATACTCTGTGGCGTTGATATGATGTAGCACTTGGTACTAATGGGCCAAAAAAATTATCCCCCACACCCTTATACCACCACCACCCTTTGCCTGAACTGTTGAAATGAGGCAGGATGGATCCATGCTTTTATGTTGGTAACACCACATTCTGACCCAACTATCCAAAAGCAGAACAGGCAACGTTTTTGTAAAATTGTCCAATTTTGATGAGCCTGACCATATTGTAGCCTCAGTTTCCTGCTCTTAGCTAAAAGTAGTGGTACCCTGTGTGGTCTTCTGCTGCTTTAGCTGTGTTGGGAGATTGTCTTCTCCATACATCGATTGTGACGTGTAGTTGTTTACCTTTCTCAGCTCAAACCAGTCTGGCCATTCCCCTCTGGCATCAACAAGGCATTTGGATATTTTCTGAACATTATCTCTAAACCCTAGAAATGGATGCCCATGAAAATCCCCATTCTGATGCTTGGTTTGAACTGCAGCAGATCGTCTAGACCCTGTCTACATGCATGGAGTTGCTGTCACGTGATTGGCTGATTAGACAAGCATTTCATTAACAAGCAGTTGTACAGGTGTACCTAATAAAGTGGCAGATGTGTGTGTGTGTGTGTGTGTGCGTGCGTGTAGGTAGGTAGGTAGATAGATAGATAGATAGATAGATAGATAGATAGATAGATAGATAGATAGATAGATAGATAGATAGATAGATAGATAGATAGATAGATAGATAGATAGATAGATAGTTGATAACTAGCTACAATTATTACAAAATACTGCATCTTTTTACTGCTGTAGCACATGACAGAGATTAACTTTTTGATGCATGTTCTTTCTCTCCATGCTCTACAACCTAACATCGATACAGTACAGATGCGTAGGTCACTGTGACAAAGCTTAGAGAGCAAAACGGTGCACCTTAAACATATCTTATGCTCTTATGCCTTTGATAAACATTCTTTTCACACTCCTCACCACTGAAAACTGGTAGAAAGTCATGAGACAGATAGAAACCTTCAGAGGCTTGTCTGCTGAGGGGTTGTAGTACATATGCAGCATGCTCACAATTACGCTGGTCATGAACAATAAGAGAAATAGGAAAAAAACATCTTGCTTTCTCGATGAAAACAGCATTTTACCTTATTGATAAAATAAATAAGAAATTATCATTTTTCCCTGCATGAAACCACAGAAACTAAACCATTGGTGGTGCACGACCGGAGTGAATGCTTTAAATGCACTTGTACCATAATGAAAGATTCATGCATGTTTAGTACTAATTGTATTTGTCTGGAATGTCATATTTGGAGTAAGTAATTTCCCCAACATTAAATTATATACCTGAAACGTGAGACACGGTCCGAAGGCCACATTATTTTAGCTTTGTGTCATATCTGTGCAGATTCCAACTGCTTAATCAATTTAACCCTGTAAGTGGGGCGTATCGTAGTAATACACCAAGGGGACTAAACACAGCTAATGGCCAAAATTTCCTCAGGGTTCTTAAGAGCTAAGCAGCCATTCAACTACGTTTACAGATGGCTTTCCAAAGGAGTGAATGGGCTTGAATTTACTTCCATCATCGTGCTGAAGAGACGTAAATTACAGTTTAAACTGTTTTATTCACATATTTAAATATGGATTGTGCATGAAAGTAAATATCAAGTTTTGGTATTGGTAGAGATTACTAGAAGGTCAGTTTAGACCTGAAATATACAAAAAAAAATTAAGCAAAATGTGTTTTTTGAAATTGTTATTCAAACATTAAAGACAGGAACGTTTATGGAGTTTTGTCTGATGTTTAGAATAGAATTGTGGTATGAATTGGATAAAATATCTGTAATATATTAGTTACTATACCACTTTCCCCCTATAGATAGCATTATAATAAATGTAGATTATTTCCGTATTTCTTGAATTTTTTTACCACATTTATTCATTTACATTGCAGAAGAATTGTGCAGGGCATGAGTTAGTTTAACATGATTTGCCCAGATGAAAAACATAAAATATTTTGGACAGTTTGCCAAGAAATATGTGAGCTGTGAAGTGAAGTGTTACTGGTTAAAGACAGATATTTGGCACCGAGAAGTAACATTCCAGCACCTTTGAGCTTGCATTATCTTTGAAAAATAGCGCATTTTATTTTTATGCTCCTTAGTCATACATTTGTTTTAACGATGATTGATGGTTTCATTTGAATCTCAGTGATAGTTTTTTTAACGTTTTGAAATGTATAAAATGTATTGTTTGGATTATAGCTGAGCAGTCATTCGGATTCAATCTGATCTGCACATCTCAATCCCACAACGCAACATAGGAGTATTGTCTAATGGGAGGAACTAGATCCAACACAAAAATGTTTTGTCACATAACCGTGATAATATGACCAATGCAATCTATTCTAATTCATTGTTTTCAGTAAATACTTTTCAAATGGTTGTTTAAAGAATCATGAACAGAGAACCCAAATAGTGCTAGATTTTTTTGACAATTAAGAGAATAAAACAACAGAAAAATGTCCAGGGAGTACCCCCGCCTCTGGCTCCATGTGCGTGACCCTAAAAAGGAATAAGCAGTTGGTCACTTGTTTCTCTGCACACAGGAATATATCTGCCGCAAACAATTGAAAAAAAAAAAACAGCAAAAAGAAATGTCTTTCTAACACATACCAATGCTGTTTTTTCCTTTTCTTGATTAAATTATGTCATTTTTACACATAAATCTCATTTATTTATATTGATTGAAACCAAACAGTTTTGTTGAGTATTCTGAGCTGAGCGTTGCCCAGTGGTGTTGTTTTTAAATCTGCTGCTCTCTCCTCCTCAACCCCACTCGTATTCCACCCTCTCACAAACATTTAACTCACTGATCACTGTATCCATTATAAAATAAAACGTACTAGGCATTTGATTTATTCATGTTCTGGTGTGGTTTAAAGGCTGACCGCTGAAACCATCAGGAGAAACCATAGGGAAGAAGAGAAACCACTTTGTAAATTCAAAACTTACTAGCCATAAAATGTCGGTCCCCACAGTAACTATTTATAAGTTAAAATTAAAATTTCAATACTTGGTTTAATCTTAAATATTCATTGACTTAAAAGCACAATTAATATAAATTTTATTGCACTGTTTGCCAAATAAAAATGAGGTAATATAATTGTAGTCTCAGAGTTAGCCTCCTAAGCAGGATGCCAGTCATAAAGGGTGCGTTTATTATTAGTTGGACAAAGGCTGAATCTTTTCTGTCAAACACTCCTCAGAAGAAATTACAGTAGTCCTGGAGTTATTTATATCAAACCCAGCCTTTCGGGCAAACATTCAACATAAACCCCAGCATGTAAACAGAGCTGGGCCACCTGAATATCTCAGTGTTCTCAAATGGGCCTTGAGACTTGCCAGTACAGCGGTCCCAAGTATCTCTCTAACCCAATCCCAAGTTCATAAACAGCCACATAACTGGAGTCTTTATGGTACCCCTCCAGCAAAAAAAACCATGTCCCATTTGTGGTCAGAACACAACCCAAAACTAAGTGTGGGCGGTTTGGGGCAGCTTCTCTTTTACAAACGTATGGGCTGTGACAGCGTTCAGTCTCATTTGTCATCTGGTGTCATTCATATTTAGTGGAATTTACCAGAGCCACGTCTTTGCCAACAGTTTTTCCCATAGTCCTCCTGACCACAGCAATGGTGATGGTGCAGATTTGGAGCTCTAGTAAAAAATGAAGTGTGCTGCTGACACTCAGCTCCATTCAACAGTCATGTTAGAAACTGTCCAGAGACTGCTTGAGGAGCTGTCCACACCATACACTAAAAAAATATGGATCGCGCGTCACAGCACCCGGCCATTGAGCCAAAATGAGCCGTCTTGTGGTGCAGACATGACAGATAGAGGGAGGCAGCACATGCTTTGAAGCAATTGTGAAAGGAGCAGGAGAAAGTGCGGTAAGAGAACCCTGCCTTGATAGTCTGTTTGCTCCTCTCAAAACTACACTTGCACTTTAATTCTTTGTTATCTCTCATTTTTGGGGGATTCTCTCATCAAAAAAAATATACAAAAATTAACAACAATATGTTGTCATTGTATATGCCAAAAATATTTTGGCTCATTGACTTAAATGTGGAAGGTTTTGGACCTCTAATACAACCATGTTCTGGAGCTTCTCGATATTCAGGCTCTCTCAAAGTCTTCTGTTGTCAAATCAATACTCATTTCAACGTATGTTCCACTGCTTAAGTGCAAGAATAGCTTTTTCATTTATTTCAACTTTGTACGCCTGCAAAAATGTTATTTTGTTCTGCATTTTCCTTGAAAACTATTGTGTAGATGGTCACTGTAAACCCAAAAAGTTCACAGTACTCTAAAAATTTATAGTGCTATTTACTTAATAAAATAAGGTTGATGAATGTTTTGAATACTGTGAACTTTTTTGAGTTTAAAGTGGTGACAAAAGTGAATTTTTAAAGTAAATGAAGCAAAAGTTTTAGATTAACATAGAAAATACGAATTTAGTTTTGTTTTAGTTCTGCCAACTTTAAAATGGAAAAAAATGTGTATTTCAATTATATTAGGGAATATATGTCAAATAAAAATGATCAAATTCTCGTAAAGTAAAGTACAATATATAGACACTTGTTTTTAAAGTTCAAATGTTAGAAGCCTTGTAATTATTTATTACCTTTTTCAATAATTCATAATGAATAATGTACATATATATTCAATTAATGAACTCAACTCAACAATTAACATAGTTATGGTTCCAATATTTAGTTATTGTTGTCCAATTTAAAGATTTTCTTTAAATGAAACGTTCACAGACTTTTACATTTGAACAGTTTGTTAGTATTGTCTAGCAAAAGGCAACGACAAAAAGGTTGCAAGTGCTTATAATTCAATCACATGTCTATTTTCGATCTGCTGTTAATATATAAATCCAAAGTAGATATACTATCCTACACTAAAATCTTTTTCAGTTTTTTTTTCTTTAAAGATTTCACCAAAAGTCTGATTTTGTATAAAGCCCTTTTCATTTTTTTAATGTGGCAAACGGCAAGGTTTTTTTCTCTTTTTTTTCTCTTTGCTCATCTGATGGTCTCATTATTTTAGCTGATTATCTTGTGACCTCAAATCTCACACCTCATCAGTTTTTTAAACCCATTTACTAAAGCTATAAAAGTATTTCAGTTTCTCAACATTCATGAATGTGACCATAAAGAAATTCTCCGCTGTATAGCAGCCAGCCATTGTTTCCAACAGGAGTGAAAAATCAAGAAAACGTATTCTACAAGGATCTTTAACCTCTTCAAAGCTTAAAATATTACCTAAACTATTGACACGGTTGAGCAAAATGTGTATTTCAGCATAGAAAGCCAAAGCGTAGATGAAGTCATGCACAATTTAGATCAAAGATGGAAAATGGATATTATCCTGAAAAGAAAACTGCTTAGCAATACCATCACTGTCCTGGAAACACTGAAAGGGGAGCAAATGGCGACCATAAGCTCGGATTACTGCTTAAGAAAACAAGTGTGTGATGAGAAATTTAAGTTAAATGCTCCTAAACAAAGAAAATGTCGTCCGTTTAAATACCAAAAGAATGGTTGTCTTGTATTATCTGTGAGATTTTCTTTATAATACCTTTAAGTTAAAGTGTTGGATGAATTACATTATTACAGAACTAAAATGTTTTTAAATCTAAAAGTCACATAATATATAAAGTAAATATATATAATGTGATTAAATATTAAATTACACCATTCTCAGCTTTCCACCACTTGGCATCCTCTATGGAATCATTTGTTGTCCGACAGCACACATACAGTTGGGTTCTTGAATGTGGTGTCAGAATTGAATGAAAATTACTCCTCCACCTACTGCTTGAACATGTGCTGTAGGTTTCAAGAGGGAAGAAAGTTTAACCGAAACAAACAGTATGAGCTTTGTAAGTTATTATTATTACTCACAGAATGTGAGTTTTGGTAGTTATTGTAGTTTACATATCCATTATATATCCATTCATGATATTATAATTAATTTGTTATGGATCAATAAGCACCTACTCACAGCCCTGAGAACCTATTTAAATTCTAATGCACAACAAGAATTGGCTTTTATGGCTGTGAGTAGGTAGAGTAGTTACATATTGACCCATAAAAAGCGTTTATAATAACTGTTAATGGAACAAATTACATGATAATATGGGATGTATGTTTGTATCGTCATTAGATTTGTTTCTCAGACTGTGAGTAGGTGGAGTAGGTACCTATTGACCCTTATAAAGGGTTTATAGTAACTGATAATGGAACAAATTACATTATAATATGGGATGTATGTTTGTATCGTCATTAGATTTGTTTCCCCGACTGTGAGTAGGTGGAGTAGGTACCTATTGACTCCATATAGGGTTTATAATAACTGATAATGGATCAAATTACATGATAATATGCAAAGTGGTCGGTTTAAACCTGCTTTTTAAAACATTATATAGTATTTCTGTAATACGATTAATAGATAAACTATGTCCATCTTTAGTTTCAGCTCAAACGCTATGCTTCCACTGTGACTCAACATATTTTAATGTGGAGTCGTATGGTATGACATCTCAGTATTAATAATTTGCTATCCACACAAATATGAGCAGATTAATTGCCCTTTCACTGCACTTTCACTGGATGAAAAATACCAAAACAAAGAATCCTGAAGAGAAACGGCAAAGCTATTTCAAATGCAGCTGACGTTCATCATATATATAGTGGGCGTAAATATTATTCTGTTTGATTCGACTGTGCCAGATGTCACTTGATCATATGTGGTCAACTATACAGTGAAACACGCCGTTGTGACCTAATGTCCAGTCAAACGCTCTTGTTTTGTTCATGAATCTGACAGAGACTTTGCTTGAATTGGCATTCTCAAAGGCACTCCGGGATATTTAATTGTTGTCAAGTCAAAGATATAGAGAAGCTTAGAGAGTGGGCATGAGATTGAGCCAGCTGTGTCAACTTTCCATTTTATGCCAACAGGGTGGAGGGCAGAATAGAAGGCGAGAGAAACACAGTCAGACATTATCGTCATATTACCATGTTATGAAATGTGTCAGTTTTTGGTGTTTAGTCTGGAATTTTGATGATGTTTGAACTCAATGAAACATGGCATGACCCTGACAGACAACAAACGCCTGTGTGTGAGTTATAACGTGGTGTGGTGTCAGAAAATACCATGAATATTTTCGCTCTACAATATCGAATCCAACCTGTTTCTTGCATCAGCTTGTGAAAAGGATATTTCTGACTGATTAAGTGATTAAAGTCAGAGTGTCTGTCATGTTAGCGCTGTTGGGAAGCGAATGCTAGCTGGTGTCATTGAGGAGATGGAGACTGATGGACGTTAATTGACACTCTGTGTCAAATGCTTCGTTTGTCCTTCCACAAGCCTAAACACTCTGCACATATCATGTTGAGGAGTTTCATTGCATCTCACTGTGCACTGGTTCAAGTTGCATGAGCCGGAGAGATAATTGATGAGCTGGTGATATTGTAAAGGCTTCGGGGCGAGTGTAATACTCCCTAATTAGCTATTAGAAACACTTAGAAGAGAGAGTGAGAGTAAGAGGCCAGTTACCGGAGTGACAGATTGTGATTGATGCCAGTCAGTGTATTTAGGGATACTGAGAAGGCTGCTTGGCTACTGAGGTGTTTGGTTTAACAAAGAAAACGCAGATTAAATAAATGTAATGGCGCAGGCCTTTGGTCCTGAAGGACCTTGAGAAATCTGTCTTACTTCCACTGGACTGCTAGAATGGTGCTTTTTAGTGGAGAAAGCACTAAATGTATGATCTATGGATTCATTTTCCAGGAACTGAGAGAAGTTTTACTATTGCACTCATAAGGGTTGTTTTGTTTCTCATATATCAGGAGGAGTGATCAGGGCATGGCAAAAGTGTTCTCAATTAATACATTAACTTTGATTAGTATTTTAACTTGTGCTTGATTTTTTTTCACTGGGGGGTATAACATGGAAATTTTAATTTTCTGAGTCCGTTTTAGATACAAAACAATAAAGTTGTTTGAAACATCGTTTTTTTTCCCCCGGATAAAAACACATTTCACAGCTGTAATTTAAAAATGTTAGCGACGTCTCTTTTTGATCCTTCGATGTCGACACTTCCAATCATCCTATTCATTCTTCCAGATTCAGTTTATCCAGGGTTTAGGATTACCCAGGGTTAATAAGTGTGAAAAGCCCACGTGTGTGATCTATGAATACATTTTTTTGAAATTGAGTGATGTTTCTGTTTTATAAGCCCGATACAATACAATAAGTTTAGATAAGTAATTGTGCGTTACGATACGATCAGTTAAGATACGACACAATAAGATGAGATATTAAATGGTAAACTAGTTGGTTAAAATTTGTGCAATAAAAATTATTTTTATTATCAAAGTTTAATGATTGCGAGGGTAGAATTTTTGGTCAATTGTAAATATTAAAGTGGTTGGTATGTTCTTGCATAGACTGGTAACCTCGGCAAGTGTGGTCTGTTTGAAGTTTCCATGAAGTTCTCAGTTTGAGTTACAGTTGTACAAAGTTTCACCCCATGTTAAGTCAATGGGAAATTTTACTGCATTCCCAGTGAAATCCCATTTCAAACACGTTTGTAATTCAAAGTGCTTTATAGAGAAAGTAAAATATACTGGACATGCATATTCAAATGAGCAAGAACGACTTGATGAAAGCAGTATAAGCATTAATATATACGAGCAGATATTATAATAATTATATTATATTTATATTATATATTATAATAAATACAGGAAAGTATTTACAGATATAAATACAGGAAAGATATTTTAAGTAGAAATTGCCTAGCAGTAAAAATTAATAACAAAACAATTGCAGATTAATTAAATTTGGGTGTATAAATTTTGCTTTGTGTGCATAGCATCTTTCACTTCAACATATTCTTGTAGAGGGCAGTACTTTGGTCTAAAAGATATGTCATACAGTGTATATACAGTCATATTGTTTCAATAAAATCTACAAATAATTTAATTTCAGTTTTGGACCGTACCATCAAACATGACCATGTATTTCCTAAGAGCACTTAAGACTTCTATACAGTACAAACTTTTAGAGCAATGATCAGTTTTCAGAATACGTCATTGGTTATATCACATAGTCATAAATTCAAATTACTGCAGAAGAACCAGGACTCCCAGTGGGGTCATGGTTAAGGGACTTTTAGCAATAAGTAAAACCAGCGGGAACTGCATCATCTGAGTAAATCCCAGGTCACAAGAGGATCACGACTAGTTTTATTGCATCCTGGCTGGTATCACTTCGACAGTGTATCCCGGACCAGCACTTGGTTACATGTACATATGTTTCCTGCATGTTGTCATTCATAATCACCATATGTTGCATAAGTCTGACTTTCATTGTGACTAGAACAGAATCCATAATAGTCCTTCATTTTAATTTCCTTTAGAACTTAAAGAAGTAGGTAAGGGGTCACAATGAGCATGTGAGAGGCACAATGTAGTCATCATAGGTCACTTCCTGTGAAGGTCACGTCCACACAGGTTTTAATGTGGTTTAACCAGAGTTGAATGAGAACAAAAAAGGCTGTTTGGAGCAATTTCGCTGGTCATTTACATGACTACTTCCTCCACTGGTGTATCAGATCCCATCTGGACACCATTTGTCAGCTGAGGATTTGTGTATGCATCCCATCAGGTTTAAATCAAAAGTTTTGAAAGTCGAAAGTAACTGGCAAAAGTGCAACAGGGAAAAATCTTAGATTGAGGAGAGTAATCAAATTTGATTTTTACTTCAGCTTTGTTCCAAAAAATATCTCTGCAAAAGACAACACGCCAGTAAATCAAGCAAATCTTTAATTCCTATTAGGTCTCTATTAGCAACAGATGAAGCTGGCTGCTAAAATGGGTTGCGTTTGGATGTGGAAATGATATGTGTAAACTATGTTTTAGTTAAGCTGTGTTGAATTTTCTACTCTGATGAAGTGCATGAGAAACCGTCTCCCTTTAGCTGTCTCATTGAATCATATGGATATAATTTCATCCATTTACGTTTCTCTGCTCTTTGCTGTGGTTGCCAGAGGGCATTTGGAAACAGCCAGATTAAAGGCACATGTTCACTTTCGCCTGTAGTTTTAGCCCCTTCATCTGAGCTCCGCTGTTCTCCCTGCTGAAAGACATGTCGTGGTTTCTCTTTTACAGGTTGCTCCATGCGCTGTGCGGTAAACCTCCTCACACTTATCAACCTCCAACAGGAACCAAATTGATCTTGTATAAGTGCTGATCATAGATAAACCCCACATTGGATATCGGAAAAGGCTGTGCCAGTTTGGATGTCACAACCAATTAGAGAGAACGTGTCAGACTATAAGGAAAGAAGTTATGGTGCTCATTAAAACTCACCTAAGCCCACTAATTATGGGTAATAATGTATTTAATGCTTGTTAGTTGCTAACAGTTTTAATGTCAGAATAAACACATGCCCGGGGCAAGGTGAAATTGGTAGTTACAGTATAATGAGGAAATATGCTTCATGTTTCAGAGCACCTTCAAATTTTTATGGCAACAGCAGTGGAGCTTTGACTCGATGGGAAAGAATGTGATCCCAGCGCAATTTCGATAATAAGCACATTTTTCTATATCTCAATCCCGGTCAAATAAAAATAAAACAGCTTTTTAGTTTTACTACAGCCATAATGGCTGGCTTGTGTTCTGCAGGTTCGGCAGCATTAGTCAGATCTCAGAATGCCAGTGCCGATAACTCCTCGGATGTTTTCAACTGCAATCAGGCTTCATTTCCCATGTAGTCATCAGACTGGGATCGAGTGGCCCGCACTCTTGATTGGCTGACGCAAATGTCATGCTGATGTGTCTCTCTGTGTACCTATTTGGAAAAATGGCATCAACTGGCTCCCATTTGTCTACTATCTGCAGTTATCAGTCTGTTTACCCTCATGCATACAGAAGCATAAACGTAGAAATATATGAAATGCGATTTGCAAAATGACCACATTTTCTCTATTTCAAGGTGAATTTCCCATTACATGTGTGATAATAAAAAATAGTACAGTATAGGAATTAAAAAAGAAAAATGAAATAGTGGCAAAATGTTAATTTAAATGGGAAGTTTCATTGTAAATTCAGCAAAAGTCATTCTAAGTACAGCAAAAAGGTTATTTAACCGTCCTCCTGCATTGGCTTTCTGCTGTCATCTCTTCTGTTAACTGGTTGGTTTTCACCATGTATTAAATCATCTATAAAATAGACAAAAAACAACTAGATGGCTAAAGTTTGACACAGACTTTGATGTTGGCTTGTTAAAGTGCCTTTTTTTTAAGTATTTAAGTATACTCTGGTTGCTATGTGTCAGTGACATCGCAGAAAATCCACATACCAACTTGAGGACTATAAATAAACCCCCAAGTCTCCTACTGGTTTTCCAAGTTTGAGATATGTTTGTTAATTTAGTTGCTATGCTAAGCAGTTAATAAGGATGAGTAAATACCACAACATACTATTCCCAGTGTCATTATAAGTAATATAAATCAACCCCATGTATCTATGATTTTATAAAGCTGAGATATTGGTAGCTATGTTAAACAGTACGGTTGCTATGGAGGCATCAGTGAAATAATGTTCCTTGTGACAATATGGGTGCCATAAACCTACTCCCATGTCTTTACCATTTACCAAAGCAGAGATGGAGTTCAGAATGTTTGGTTGCTATTGTAAACAGTTGTTAGGGACCCGTCAGTGAAAATTTAAGGTCGTTACTATGATTAACTCAAACAAACTCCCATTAATGATAACTTTCAATGGACTGTTACTTTTGCACAGTGGCTGCTATGTTCTGGCATAGACTGATAACCTCCAAAAGTATGATCGGCTTGAAGTTTCTATGGGGTTCTCAGTTTGAGTGACAGTTTTACAAAGTATTCCCCCACTTTAAGTCAATGGGAAATTGAAAAATGGTAAAATGGTCTGATGATGAAAATGCAATCCTGTGTTTCAGAGCCACAAGTCTAAATGCTTTCAGGAAAAACATTTAAATGACAGTTTTGCTGCTATCTCTTACTCTTATTCAATCAATTTGTGTAATCCATCTTCAAATAAATTTTGAAACTTGTAAAGTGTCACAATGTTTATGCAATTTACCTACAACTTATTCATTCATTCATTTTCCAACCTGTCACGGGAGTGTGCCGTGTACATTGGGCAAGAGTCGGGGAGCACGGTGGACAGGTTGCCAGTCCATCACAGGTCAATATTCTCTCACACATTCACAGCTAAGAGGAATTTCGATTATTCCATTAACCCAACTGCATGTTTTTGGGATTGTGGGGGAAACCGGAGCACCCGGAGCTTGGGGTTGCAACCATCTAACTGGAGAAGTACATTTTGCACACTGCATATTCCATTTAAATATTGCTTCTTTTATGCATCCATACATGAGAGCTTTCAGAAGGTAAAGCTAAATACACAGTGACTAATGTGATTAGCATGCTGAACAGTTTGTTTTGTAAATAAAGTCTAAGAGTCATGTTTGCTTGAGAGCAGTCTTGGCCGGTGAATAGGCGGTGTATATTTAGAACATTTATGAATCCTCATAAACATCTGTTTGTATCTCAAAAAACTTCACATTCCTCTGTTCCCATTTGGGAAGGTTTGATGGATCCTGACGTCAGCAGTAAATCTGGTAACGTTTGATTTATTTGAAACTTTTTGTTCTGTGCTCGACACACCCAGATTCATTTTTTCACTATTAAATAAAGAGAAATGTTCTGTTTTTAAGGATAACAAGAAACATTGAGTGAGAGAAATAAATTCCACCCTCTCATCAGAATGTGCTGTTTGTATGGCATTCCAAAGAACATTACTATATATGCAAGTTATCCCAGATCGCCCTCTGTCTCCATTTGCAGTTGTTCACCTTAAGGGTGGGATTTATACTATTAACAGACTTGTCTCTGCTGACCCATAAAATCAACTTAGCCTGAAGTTTGGATTATGTTAAAGAAAGCAGTGAAAGAATGATTATTTCCTCCACACATAAATAAACTTGATTTGGGATATGTGTTGCAGTGTTTGTTTTGAAAGCGTAGCCTTTCGAGACAGTTTACAAGTCAGCCCTGGGCATATAACTCTGGTATGATATGTGAGTGAGGCAGAAACATTATTAAGTTCTGTGTTGTGGGTCTCGTGTGAGGTTCATGCATGCTTTGAAATGATACAGACACAAGTTGGACAAACTGTTGCCTCCAGAGAGAGATAGTGAGCAGGTAATGAACAGACCTGCTGATATTCTAATGCGAATGCTAAATAATGATGTAGGCGATTTAAACCAGGACAAAGTGTAACCCTAGGGTATGCAAGTCCAAAGTTGGCCCCAGAGATTGAATCTTCATCCGACTGTTGCATATACTGAAACGTTTTGAGTGAGGGGCTCTTTTCAGACCAGTGTATGTTTGCATGTATCAGATTGGAGCGCTACTGTGCTCTACTTTTCGGGAAAAAAATGTAATTAGGAAATAAAATAATTAACATTAGTTTAATAAAAGGGCGAGTTATAGACATGTTCTAAAGGAAAGGTAACCAATGTTACCTGGTGCTACTTGGGTATAAAAATAACTCAGGTTGTATATTTGGTTATATATAAACCCAAACAATGCAATATTTGAACAGTTTAAAGCTATAAATATCAAACTTAAAACTGTTAAGGATTCAGTTTATTTCAAAGTTCATTCAGTTTAATCCTATTCCCAAATTATTCACCTCTCCCGATGACTCTCCACTCATAAAGCAGTCAAATAATCACAGCCATTTCCAAACAACTCACCTACCCTAAAAAAACTCCTCTTTGCCAGTCTCAGATTGTCAGATCTATGGTTCACACCTTCTGACTCTCCAGAATGAACTACCTGTGTACCTGGCTCTCCAATTGCCCGTTGTTTTCTGCTCTGGAAACCTGCTTCGTCAGTACATGTTATCTTAATATACACCAACAAAATAAGCTTCACATTTGGTCCCTATTCAAAGTCTGGTTGTTGTTGCTGTTTTTTCTACGAAACTCCAGCTCTGATTTCCTTCCAATTGTTATAAATCTATCATAAAGTAATATAGTATTCTTCAGTGTTTTTGTCATTTTTTGCAACTTTGTGCAAGTTTGGTATTTCTGATTGTGTTTTAGCCCTTAGACGTCTCTGCATGAACCTAGTGCCTATCACACCAGCTATTTTGAATTAAGTAGGAATTATGCAACCCTTCAATCGTTTCATTTGGATTTCAAATATAATGGGTAGGTTTCAAATAGGTTATTAACTCAGTCAATACAGTAGGGGAAACACTGCATATATTTATTATAAATTAATTGAATCTATATTATCACATCTGTTTCCGTTCACTCTAAACAAAATCAGAACATTGAAAGCACAACTTTCAGGGAAAAACAAGTTTAAATGATAGTAAGGTCATTTAAATTTGCTGTTCTCAGAACCATATCAAAGCTTTTAATCTTGAGGAGTGTTTAACGAAAAACAGCACTTTTTACAGTCAATATTTTCATCGTTTACATGCAGTTCAATTCTTCATCAGAATAAAAGTTTGTTTTAGACAAATGCATTTTAATCGTATGTTTGTAAACAGGATTATTCAATGTGAAATCATCTTAAATTGCATTTTGAACCTGTCTCTACTGATGCAATGCATTCATTTTCTTTTCAAGCAAAATGCTTTCCAAATGCAAGGTTTAGCATCATATTTGTGACATTGTGAGTTAATTGTTTGCTTGTTTCCTCAGAAGGCTCAATAAGAATTCTCGACTCACGAGAAAAACAAACTGTTTAATCCAGGTCACTCAATGTATCCTGAGCGTGGCAGTCTAGGGTTTCGGCCCGTATTGAATGGCCTGGCCTCAATAGCAAGCTTTTTGCGAGTGATTGAAGGAGGCCAGAGCCCCAATGATGTTCTGAGGGCCCATTAGAAGAATGGAAGGCTCTCTCCTTCAGTGAAACTAGAGCTGTGATAGATCCGGGGCCTCTGTTAGAGGTCAGAGGACAATACAGAGCAAAACTGCCATGTCAGGTTTCACTCCCTTTGACACCTTCAGAAGCTGCCATTTTACAGCTCATCTATTGGCTGTTAGTGCTTTGTAGGAGGAGCTAAGGGAAAAGTGTCTAAAGCATTAATTAAAAATGGAAGTCTTCTCTAAAAACGATCTTCATAGAACGCTTGTTGATCTAATTCTCTTTTAGTTTGAAGGGTGTAACAAAGCCTTCTCAAGGCTGGAGAATCTGAAGATTCACTTGAGGAGTCACACAGGAGAGAAGCCATATCTGTGCCAGCACCCAGGGTGTCAGAAAGCATTCAGTAACTCCAGTGACCGGGCAAAGCATCAACGAACCCACCTGGACACTGTGAGTACAGCAGAACATTCTATGTTGGCACATGGATATACTCTACACAGCCTCTGTATATTACTGGATTTCATACTCTTAATAAAGACTTCCTTTAAAGTTCCCATGGTCGGTGCGCAGGACATGTAAGCGCGGTTGCGCAGGGCGACGCAGGTTCGAGTCTGGAGCCTGTAGTCTTTCCCATCCCACTTCATTCTCTCTCCGCCTTTCTTCCTGTCTCCCTCTACTGTCCTTGCTGTTCAAATTAAAAACCAATAAATATATTTGAAAAAAAAAAAAAAGTTCCCATGATCATACACATCTACTCAAAAGTTTGGTCAAACCTTTCAATCGCACGGATGTTAATTCTCAGGATAGTATGATGCAGTTTAAACCCCTTGTTCCTGGGTCATCCATCTCAAGATGGATTGGCTTGATCTACCCTTCCTCCAAACCCAATTATTGTTGGGTTCACATCTAGAGATTGGCCACACTATAGAAGTTCAGGCTAGTGCTGTTGGGAATATTTTGGAGGCTTGTTATGACATTCTCTTAGTAGTTATCCCAAACTATTTATTGGAAAGTACTTGGATGTAAACCTTTTTATATATATATATATACTTTTCTCAGCAAAAATGTTTAAAATAATAATTTCAAATTGAACAGATTATAAGTGAGAGCCTAAATAACTATATATCTATATAACTATATAACTATATAACATATATATATATATATATATATATATATATATATATATATATATATAATATGTATGTTTGAAAAGTTATTTAGGCTCTCACTTTTAATCTGTTCAATTTGAAATTATTATTTTAAACATTTTTGCTGAGAAAAGTGTCAAAAATACAAAGTTTTAGTATTTTTAGTTTAGTTTCCATTTAGTTTGAAAACCAGAAAGCGGTTTTATGAACACAGCAAATGTCTGGTATTGGGAAATTAGGGAGTTTGGAAACAATGTGAAATTTTATCTTTGTGGTTATTTTGGCAAAACGTGTGAAATAGCTACATTTTGGAGGGATTACTTGGCAAATAATGTGAAAGAGGCAAAAAAAATTGAAAGATTTATATTTTTGTGGTTATTTTGGAAAATAATCTGAAAGAGTTGCATTTTGTGGGTTATTTTCACCCCCAAAAATGTTAAAGAGTTACAATTTTTGAGTTAGTTTGGCAAAATTTGCAAAATTGCAAAAATGGTTATAACTGTGATTAAACAACTAAAAATGTTGCTGAATTTGGTCTTCTAAAGGGCCTTCAAGTTCAATGAAACTTCAACCACTTTAGTTTCCGACCCAATGGACCTTTCTTGAAAAACAGAAAGATGTGCTGCTTGATGCATTTCTATGACCCAAATGTTAATTTTCCATGCACAATACGCGAATAAAGAGATGTCCCTGTGGGTTGATGAGGGGAAACGCATTATATCATACATCGTTTAACACCATGCTCCGTTTGTGAGAGCAACGACACATGTCAGAGAAAGACCGAAAAAGAAACAGAGCCAAGGAGGCATCTCTTGCATCGCTCTCCAACAATGTGAGGAAAAATAAAGGGACAGTACCAGTACCGCACTGCCACAGCAAATTAGGAAGCTTAAACTGGATTCCCAAATCTCTCGCATACACTGAAAAATTTCCTCTAATGATATTTACTTATTCTTGACCTTTTTCTTTTCGTTCCTAAGCTTTCTCATTTTCTGTTTTCAATGCATTTAGTTGACAGGAGGATTATGTGGCATTGCACAGAGAAGAGCTGCCCTGCGAGCAGCGTGTAAAAACAATGCTTTTTAGAGAGCATGGGATGGTGGGAAAGCGGAGCTAATAAAGAAAGCTTATCACTTACACTTTAATGACTCTAATTAAAAACAAGAGCAGTGAAAATGCATGGAAGATAATCACCTCTGCATGTTTTTAATGGAGATTTTGCTTTATAAAATTTGCAGAAAATCAAGTCTTTTGTGAGATTTACCAAACTATCTTTCTTCTTCTGTCCTCTTCCTGTCTATTCTCAGCTGAGCGGTAAGAACCTGTCATTCCTCTTCCTTGCTATCCTCTAAGAACTTGTGTTTGCTTGTGTTTGTCTCTTTATTCTCATTTAGAATTTGGTTAGATAATTTTTTTTGTATTGCTAGATCAATAAAACATATTAGTGTGAAATTCCTCCAATACTTAGTGGAGGGATTTCATGAAAAGGATATCATATGAAAAAACTACTTGTGCAATTGTTTTAAGTGAAATTGATATTTTAAAATAAAACAAGTTTTTAGTTCAATGTGCTCTTTTGTTTTGTTGGGGATCAGCCACTTCAGGGTAGTTTTGAGTCTAAATTTGGCCACATTTCTTTGTTCTATCAAATTGAATGATTTTTCATCTTATTTATGCATATATTTTAAGAAAATCATTTGTTTTGTTTTTTTTAACTAATTTCTATTTTTTTTAAATGTCTAAAAAATGCTAATTTAATAGCCACCAAATTAAACTGCCGTAAAAATCAGATCAATACTTTCCCCAATTTTTCGCATATATCTTTTCATTTACTCAGCTTTAAACAAAACTAACCCTTTAATTGTACATGATGTCACTGATTTAAAAAATAGTGTCACTGACTTATTTTCTATCTGAAAAATTATTTTGGCGTGGAATTTTTTTGTCTTGCACATACCAAACAGTAATAATTTGTTGTTCGAGGCCCATTGACTTCCATTATAGCAACCTTTTTTGAAAGCAATGCCATGACCCCAAATAACCATCCATTCTTGATTATTGTTTCTCATTCCTGTTGGGAAGAGGTACAATTTTACATTTTGTACTGTTGGTCACCATTTGCGCAAACAAAAAAAAGAAGAAAAAAAATAGTGATTATATAGCTCTAACAGTTTAATTTAGTTTAGTCATGAACAACATGAAAGGGTTGTAAATTTAACATTGCACAAGGGTTATGCTCCACCTACTCAAATTAAGGCAGGATTGTCTTTTATAAAAGTTTTATAGCAAAATGAATGGCCAAGCATTTCATATGATGAAAAAGGTCTTGTTTCGATAAGGGAATCGAGTATTTGTAGAGGTTGTTCTCCATGTAATTATCCACCTTTGAACTAGACAAAAGGTGTACTGCACCAAGTAAGGCTGTCAGTGAACCATACGAATGGGTTGATATCGACGGATGTTATATATATTAATCATTCACATGTTCATTTTTAATTATTTATCGAATTGAATTGTGCAGGAAATTCATTCTTAAATATCAATTAAATATCAAGATACTTGTCAATTTATATTAACACCCTCTGGACTATAGAGAAGCTAATTAAAATATAAATATACAACTTGAAGCTGCAACTACAGAACATAAAATACTCATAAAGTACTAATATATATCATTTACACAAAAACTATTTTAAAAGTGTAAATGAAATCTTAACATTTAATACACATTAATGATGGAGTTTGTGGCTATGGCAAGATTTCACAAGCATCTTTTTATTTATTTTACCATAATATTATTACTTTTCAAACCACTTTTATTCTATGTTTTTGAAAAGCAAAGATGTTTAAATGTATTTTCTAAATCCAATGCAGAGGCTGGATTATGATATTGTAAAAACCATGGCGTTTCGACTGTATTTTCAGTTTCTGTGTCATAAACATAACCTTTAGTAGCTGCTCAATGATAAATGCTGACATGATGTAGTTTTTAATGTTTATGTCTCCCTTTGAGTATTCTTTGTGGTTGAGCTGTGTATAATTTTGCATTGGCTTTTTTAGAAACCGTATGCATGCCAGATTCCAGGCTGCACTAAGCGCTACACAGACCCTAGTTCCCTCCGCAAGCATGTCAAGATCCACTCCGCCAAAGAGCAGCAGGTGCGGAGAAAGGTGAGGATAGAAAATTATCACAATATTTGAAAAGTCCTCTGGAAACGGTGGATGTACTGATGGTCTCTTTCATGTCTTGGTGCAGTCGGTCTTACTTAGGTTTATCTTTGAAATTAATTTCTCCAACAATAGATCAACTCTGACCACATTTCACCATCGACATGCAGAAGAGTGCATTCCTCATTAAAGGGGCTGATTATAAACAGAATGGTCCGATTGTTGCGCAGGTCTAAACGGCAGCTGACTGATGCTTTCTCCTTGCTAGCTGCTAAGGAGAAGTAAGCGGAAACACATGTGAGCGTGAACCGTTGTTAAAAAGCTCTGCAAAATTTTACCCCAATGGCCAGATGTTGTGGGCCGATGTCAAACAAACACTTGTGCTCCTTCTAAAGTGTTATGGCAGGCCACAGCAAAAGCTCTGAAGCTCCATTACATTTGGCTGTGAGAATTACGCTAAAATCCACTGGAAGACATATGGGTTGATTATCTGAAATCCGCAGCCATGTAATTAAAATGTTTGTTTTATGTCTAATTCGCAACTTTGTGAGTTTTAGCATGAAAATAGTAATTGCGGTGGGGTTAACTTAACGTGAGAAGAACGTGGCATGTTACAGCTCATTTGACCGATGTTTATAGTCAAATTCATTTTTAGCCCACTCCTGTGATTAAAGATGATTTCTCACTTTAATATAATTGCATGCTCCAATCAGAGCTCTCAAAGTCAGTCGAAAGTTCTAAACACAGGCTGTAGAACTCTAAACAAATGTAATGTATCATTCCTCTCAGAACTTTTTTTGCATTTAACATGGAAATGGTTCTAGCTTATGATTATGAAAAATGTTCCTTTCTAAACTTGTCATTTGTTAGCAGTTGTGGCATAATGGACTAATGTAGACTGGTGATCAGTAGCCGGTTCGACAGTAGATTGAGAAAGTGGTCAAATGCTCTCTCTGCACACGGCTTTGTGGATGTGTGTGTGTGTCCAATTTCTACGTGCACACGTGTGCGTCCACTTAAATGCAATAGAATCCAATTGTGCATCAGAATGATGAGTCGTTCTTCTTCCACTCGTCATTTTACCTTGTCTCCCAGCAAAATTATTCATTTTTCTAGCGAGATCACAGATAAAAGAAGCGTAACAAAACACCAAAGACTAATGGAAAGGAAGAGGAGGAGGAATGACACAGGTAATTTTATTTTTCCAGTTTGGGGCCAAATTGGACCCTTCTTAAAAACAGCACAATCCCAAGTGCCCCCTCTCCTGGACATCAAATCACTTCATGTCCTCTTTATACTCGACAATTGGGAACTTAATTCAGAACTAACCCTGTTTCTGTGAAGTGATGGTTATTTATGTGGTTTTCTTCCTTTGATTAAGAGATTTTAATGAATATTAAATCAATTTAATTCAAACATATTTGTATCTTTTTGATTGACAGCTTAGGGCCTGCTCACATTTAGATTCGGATGCTCTGAGTGAATGTTTGTCAATGCAGCATCTGCATGGCCCTTCCCATCATTCCCACTGCCAGGTTACCTCTCAGCACTCCCTGAATGGGAAAGAAGGACGTTCTCCAGTGCTTGGACAGGAGATATTCACAGGTAGGTTGGAGCTTAAGTTCATTTCATTTAACTAGTAACAGACAAGACATTTTTAATGGGTTTTTTTGATGTCCTGAAGTAGTGATAGAAATGGTCACAATTCACTCAAGGCTTAAAATTTTCAAAATTTCTAGGCTAAATCCTTCGTAGTTTTTTATATTTGCACAAGACATTCACTAAGGCAACTAGCAATAAAAAAAAGAATTCAAGTAGAGAATTTAAAATGATTGCAGAAAAACAAATTCAGGTGTGATTTTATATAATGTAACATACATACATACATACATATATATATATATATATATATATATATATATATATATATATCGCACATTTTCTTGCAATTAATTGCTATTAATAACAATTAAAAGAAACTGGTTGGATATTTGTTTAACTTGTAACACAGATTTTCTCAACGTACCTGCAACAAAGCATCAATATCCTCCAAATCAATGCTTGGCATGAAATCCTTATTTATAATTGTTTATTGATTACAAAAACAGCTTATAAACACAAAAAGAAACATAAAACACCCTCGTATGGAAAACCTGAATAACATAAGACTTCTTCAAAGGAGGAGGAACTAAAGAAAATGAAAGAATGGCCAGGCTTTGTTCACAAACTCACTATAGTAAAGCAGAAGGCTTGCAATTAGGAAACAGAATGTGCGATCATGTGAGCGTTACATAAATACGCAGGAAAAACTTTGAAATGGGCAGAAATTCCAAATATAAAACCATTATTATAACAGACCGAGACTTTTTTAAGCATACTCCTAATAACCTCCTAATAAGATCTTCTTATCACCATAATTGAAATATTTCATGGCCATCCAAAATAAAAGGTGACCACCAATTTCAAGGTAACTACCCAGATTTCCCTTGAAATGCCATGGTTAAACTAAATCCATCATTAGGTCAGACTTAGTGTTGAAGAAAATAGCCCTAGTGAACCTATCATGTTTCCACAAAACCAAACCACAGACTTTTTGATTAGTGATATAATGATGAAAATTATATATTTTACCTATTAGATAAATAAAAATGATGTTTTTTTTTAATAGAAAAACCCAGACCAATTCAATTTTATAAAGATCAGTTTGAAGCTGACCACGGACTGGGTCAAATAAGGTCAATGAAGGAATCCGCCAGAGCACCCTTCAGCCGCTGAACAGCAAACTACAATAGAATGAATGGTTTCTTTCTTAAATATAGATTTTCTGAGCAAGTAGAGATAGAGAGAGAGCTTCCATCAATGTAGATTTTAAAGCAATCAAATTCCACAGCAGAATCATATTATATCTTTTATAACTTTCTTATTAGAGCTTGCTTGTAGCCTTGTAAATATTTATCTATCTGTGTGTAATTTTAGATGTTTTTGGTCCCTTCTGCTGCAGTACTATACTCTTGGTCCTTTTAATGGGGCTTTATTTACTTTATCATCCTATAAGGCTTTGGAAGGTGCTATTACTTATTTACCCTTGCAATCACCAGGCATTGCATTAGGTTACTAACCAAAAACAGTACAATCAGGAAATGCTTTATGCAACCACCTTTGAAAACTCTTGCATCCACTTTTATTTTACACAGATTGACCTATAAAAATTATAGCAAATGATTATCAAAGCTGACTGCACCAAAACACTCTAGCAACCGCCTCAATGCTCCCTCTGTGACACCTTAGAGAACCACAGAGAAATTCCCTGGTATGTTCCCAGCAACAGCATTTGATGGATGGTCACCATCGGAATTTTGGGTCAGAACCTAATGTAATCCAACCAATAATATTTTGAAGTAATCGAAAATATGTTGAAATGATCACATAAATGATTCTCCAGATTATGTTGATTGAAACATTATACTTTAACTAAAGCGATGAAGCACCGGCTTCCACAGCTTGAGAGAGATGATTGTATATTTTGGTCTATAGCATCCATTAGAGCGTGTTTTTGTAGGACCGTATGTGCTGTCTAATTTATATATCCTGTGTTATTTTGTAGCGATGGGTAGAGGATTCCTCCCTCCACCCAAAAACGGCCAAAACCCAGATGTGTTTAAATGTATGTTCCCTCGCGGAACCATTTCTGTGATCCAAAACCAATAAGCTACGATTTAACAGCTCAAATGGACATGACAGAATAAAGGGGATTGTGGTGTTATGAATACCATATGCTATGATAATATTGCTAACAGCTGCAAAGCACGATCTAGATTAGATGTGAATTTTCCCATGCTACTTCCAATGTTATGCAATTCAAGCTAAATTGGTACAGGAGAACACTTACCTTAAAATACCCGGGAAGACTCTGGACCCTTTGATTTAGAGAAGGAGGTCATAGGTTGGTGTTCTGGATGTTTTATTCTTTGTTTGTTTTAAGTTAGTTGAACCACAGTAGTCAGAGTCCTCCCTGTGAGTAATTCTTCTTGTTCTTGTCTTAATTCTAAACATGCTAGAGTCCAATAGTTAGTGGAGGGATTTCGTGAAAAGGATATTATATGAAATAATTCTGTAATAAAGCTTTCGTCTCACGGAACACTGTGTTCACAAAGTTTCTTTCTGTGCCCCATTCTCCGTCCATTCAATTAAAGTCAGTGGGGACTGACGTTTTCAAAAAGAACTGTAAATATGATCCATGTGATTTAATCATATTCTGGAGCCAGATGATAGTTTTGTGAGAGGAACAGAATGAAATTTGTGGCATCACCAATAATCAATCATTATTTTCAGAGAACAACATGCACCAACTTCAAAAAAGTGCTTTTTCACATTTTATTTTGAATTACTTCGCAAATTTTGTGTCTCTTGTAATGTTTAAGACTACTCAAACTAATAACCTTTTCAAAAAACGCACACACTATATTTTAAATCCAAATTAAACAAAAGGTGTGTTTCTTCATTGCAACTTGGATTTCTAAGTGTTAATTCACAAATATCTAAAAACATATCCACAAAATGATTTGCTTTTTGAATTGGAGGATTTTATTTTTGGTTTTGAATGCTATTGGTATGTAATAAATCTCCTTATCTTCAATATAAACTTTGTTTTATTTAGCGTAGATTCACTAAAGTCGGAGGTAAACTTTATACGTCCGTGTGAGAGTAATTTGAAGGACGATTGCAGAACTCCTCGTCATTAAAGCATCCTTGTGCAGAGCACACTTTGCACTGCAACAGCTTAAATGGCCCAGAGAATGTGCCAAGGAGAAATAGCCATCCTGACTCACACGAGCGCTCATTCACTCGGTTCAAAGAGGAACTACTGCTGCTTCGGTGTGTAAATGTCTTTAGCCTGAAGGACCAGTTATGTTACTTTGGCTGTTTGTTCTTGTGGTTGGGTCTGGCAGAGATGCCTGCATTTAAATGTGCCTGATTTTTCTGCTTATCCCTTTATGCTTTGTTCTGGAGCCAAAGGAAAGAAAAGGCAAAATGTGGAGAGGGTGCATCCGTCATATTGCAATTTACACATATAAAATGCACTTAAGTCCTGAGTTGTGTCTTTGTGATGTTTTGCAGACATTTTCTTTAACATATTTTGTGGTATTCTGAAATGCTTGAGTCAAGCTATTAGAATAACACAAAAGTGGATCCGTCCTTTACGTATCGTAACCCTACAGTGACAATTACACTCACCGGCCACTTTATTAGGTACACCTTGCAACTACTGTGTTGGGCTCTCTTTCGCATGAAAATTTCAGTTTTCTGAAATAGCCAGGGCAGCCCGTCTGGCACCGACAACCATGGCGCATTTAAAGTACCTTAAATCAACTTTCTTCCCCATTCTGATGCTTGTTTGAACTGCAGCAGATCATCTTGACCAATGCCTAAATGTATTGAGTTGCTGCCATAGGATTGGCTGATAAAAAATTGGACAGTTGGACGATGTACCTAATAAACTGGTTGGTGAGTTTATGTTAGCTATATTGCTTTTAATTACAATTTATAAAATTCTACAGCACTATTAAATTCTTGGCATGAACCTGGATCATGGTAGAGGATGGATGGATGGATGTGAAAAGAGCAAATCTTTGAATCCTTTTAATCTGTCATTATTCATTTCATTATTCATTTAGGTCCTTGGCAAAAAATGTAGTCTTTTATGGTAGTTTCAATAAAAACAGATATGCTTTTACTCATTTGTTCTGCGCATCATTCCGAATCATCTGATCTGTCATAGATGCTATGTTTAAAACAGCTACAGTCAGTCATCTATTCCACACTACAAGATTACTCATGTACAGTAAATTACTAACATACAAGACATAGACTTCTAATCTCAACTGAGTTTGTGCTGTCATAACAAGTGTTTGCTGCCATTAAGGTCTGTTTGTGGAGAGTTAATTTGTTCAATGTGCTGTTCTCGAAGACTCTGAGGTTTCTCTTGTATTACTTTTGTTTGTCTCCCAGGCCTCTACAGCGGCTCCAATCAGACACACAATGGAACCCCTCTTGAGTTGCTCTCTTCTGGACCTGAGTTGCCGCCCAGACCCCACCGCATGGACCGGGACATAAGCAGCCCCCACCATATCTCCCCTCTGTCTAGTCTGGACAACACCCGGGAAGGGTGAGTACCAAGTGTCACTTTATCTCCCAGGGGCTCTGCCACAGATTGGGTGGATGAGATAAATGCTAATGATGTCAGAAGTCTATCAGTTCACTGTAGTCATAGTTAAACGGGTCATTCTTAGTCAGGCTGTTCCAAAAGACTAGTATATGACGTATGTATGTAGTATATGAAGTCTGTATATTAAAAAGTATCTTTTTAATAGTTGAAGCTTATTTAAGAAATGAAATGGAAAAAAGTTTGATCTGCTATTATACACTGTAAGACTTTACTGAAGATATATACAAATAGCTAAAAGAAAATCTAACTCTGAAAGAGCCTATTAACCCTTAGAAGTCTGGGGCCTTTGCTACTACTTGACAATTTGCTCTAATTAATTACATTTAAAATATTTTGTTGTGGCAATTCTCGATAATATTTTAGATGAACATTACATAGTTTTTTATTATATTACACAACAATTCCACAAGAAACCTGAAATTTTACAAAAAATACACATTTTTGCAAATCGCACATTGCGAAAATCAAAATTGTTGAGACAAAAAACCGTGTTCATCAAAGCTTTCAAAAATGTTTTGTTGGATATTGTTGGCTTTAAATGAACATTACAAGTGTTATGACACAATTTGCAAAGTAATTCTAATTCAAAAGTGAGATAATGCATGATCATCTTTCAGTTTCATTATTCAAGACCCCAAATTGGTACAATCAGTGCCATCTAGTGGTGAAGAGAAGGGATAACCCTTGGAAGTAAAATACCTGTGAGATGGCTTGTGTTGTTTAAAGTTCAGGCACAAAACAAAGCTCAAAAAGGGCTTGGAAAGGTATATATGGTTAAGGAAATTCAATTAAATGTGAAAAATTTGGGGGATTTTTGTAGTTCAAATAATGCTTATTAGTTATTTTAAACTTCTGTATTTACAGTAGAAAATAGTTTTAACATGTTTTCTCATTGCCAGCAACAAAATAAAAATTCCTGAATTATTTTTGTCAGTTTAATAATAAGTTTGGTTCATCCAATCCACAGTTACCTGCAATACCCTCAGCCTCTATAAAAAAATTCAGTAAATGCACTTGAATAATATGGAGCTTAATATTTCAATCCATTCTAAAAATGTATAAAAACACACCTATTCTGCCCACGTCATACGTCATTAAATGGCTGTGAAATAGCTGAGCATTCTGGGATCCTGTTCCTATTGCAACACAGGGAGGTTTCTTCTCATAACATGAGTTTTTCTTTGGTAATGTGTGCTTTCTAATGTGCTTTTCACCATGTATGAGCCATATTGATTTAGGGTTCTGGATTTATTTACAGTCCAAAGCACCAGAGGCAGATTTTCCCTTGTCCATACATAGCGTTTGTTTTTACTGTAACATGCTCTTAAAGCTCACACATTTTGAGGCATTTGTTGCACACCGGCTACACTCTTCCCTTGGCCTGGCTTTGGCTTTACCGTGTATTTATCCAGCAAATCTATATTAAATCGATGTCACCTTAACACAACATAAACCATCTCTCTGCTCTGAGCTTCGTTTCAGAGGTGTCATTGCTGTAGAGCTAAAAAGATTTGCAGGCACACCTCTATTCCTCTGAGTCTTCAACTGTGTTTTTAAGAGCCTTGGAACTATAGGGAGGAACACATTGAAGCCTAATATGAAGCAAACCTAGGCTGTGTATCCGGTATCGTTACAGCTATAGCCATGCGAATAGGATTAAAGATCATGAAAGTAGATGATTGTAGTTTCATGGCTTTCTCTGTATTTTTAAGGGTTTAACTCTAGAAGTCCCTGAGGGCAGCCTTTTGGTTTTTCTACATATAATTTCAACCGGAAAGCCATTTGGCTGGACAGCTTCAGCACATAGGTGTGAACAGCATGGATTTGTCCCTTTGTTTTTTTTTTGTTTTTTTTTGTTTTTTTTCCCTTGTCCTGTCCTGCTCAAAAGCCATCACATGGGGGAGTACATGCCTTGCTGAGTTGGACAGTTTTGCTTTCTCCAGAGGAGTAAAACACCTGGTGTGGTGTTTTCTCCTCTGGATTGGAAATTTGAATGTATTTATTAAATATTTATTTGTTGTGGTTATCGCGAGTATGTTAATAATAGTTATGTCAGGACAAGACAGTGCCGAACCGAAAGGGGGAGTGGACAAAGGATTGGGGAAGGGTGAAGGTACACAAGCGAAAAATGAAAGAAAGGAAGAGGAAAAGACGAAGAGAGGAAAATAATAATAATAATAATTTAGAAGTGAAGAAAAAAAAATTGCAAATGAATAAAAAATAAAATAAATAAATAAAATAAATAAATACCTACCTGAACATGACGCATAAGTCCTAGTAACAGTTCATTTTGTCCATGTCCGTTTGTTATTGTTCATGTAAAACAGTTATTGCAGTTTGTATATCCAGGCACACATACACACATGTTTAAATATACATACATACACAGCCAATATCTTAAGTGAGGTGATAATAATGTTGTATGCTTTAAAAAGCAACTCAGCTACATGGGAGGAAAAATACATAACTTACCAAAGATCACAAACAGTGAGTTGGGCGAACCACACATATCTAACAAACAAACAATTGCAGCACACGGTGCCCAGGGACAGCAGACCCAACCCACCAGTGGCCGACCAACTTCCCATGTATCACCCTCACTCCTCTATGCCCAAGTGCGCTGCGAGGTCCGACACAGAACCGGCTCTGCAACCAGATCGAAGCGCCCCGGTGGATCATTCCACCCCCCGTGGGTCAACATGACCGGGGCCCCAGACTCCCGAGCCTGAGCATACCACCCCACCCCACTGGGAACCGTCAGCACCCCCAGAGAGAAATGCCCCGCGCCCGGAAGCGAGACAGCTTGGGGTTGGGGGGTGTGGTGGGGGTTTTGAGGCGACCAGGAGACCAGAAGAGGGCAGAGAGGGAGACCGCACCAGGCGCAGCGGAGCCACCCCCCCAGCCACAACCCGGCCCCGCACCCACCACGACCAGCAGCCTCAGACCCCTCCCCCAGTCATCCATCCATTCATCAATCATTCCATCCATACGCCCATTCATACTCGAAGGGCGGTCAGTCACCGTCCAGTGGACCCGCGCCCACCCGGGGATCCCACGAGCCTGCGCTGACGGAGGGCATATACCCACCCCGGACGGGAGACAGAGACGGCCGCCCACCCACTGCCCATCATCTGCCCCCAGTTGGAGTGTAGTGTATGTGTTTGTGTATATGTTGAAGAGATAAGTTGCATTAAAACTGGGGAGTGATGTCCTGGAGCGTCACCGTTGGTTGACAGCTGACGTCCAGGCACCACCCCCCATTCCCTGCGTGTCTAATATGTATGTAAAATAAGAGGGCCGTCATCTCCGCCCTAAAATTTTGGGGGGGCCACAAATCTGCAGCCCCACCCATCAGATGTGGACGGAGAGACTAGCCCTCCAATCCTAAATGTAGTGTGTCCTTGCAAGTGATATTTGGGGCACCGGGGGGGAGACCGGCCCCTGAAGCGGGTCAGTGCCAGATGGTATTGGTCCTCTGACCGCTCCAGGAGGCAGGCCCCTCTCCAGTGCCCTGGAGATGTTGAGTGTCTAACTGAATTAAAACTGGGGGTCCCCTGGCCTGGAGTATGCCGGGGGGGGGCTGATCCGTGATAGGCCGACCCCCCCCAATCCCCCACAGAGACTGATTTGTCCCTTTGTTGATGAGATTTATTCCATTTCAAAACTTCTGAATTTCCTGAACACAATAACTTACAATTCCTAAAGTTCTCATACATGTTTGGTATCATGCATTGACGGAACTCAACAAATATTAAACCAGTGCAACGTTTTGGTCAAATACATTTCTGCTAGCTCATCAAAAATGTGGCTCTTTTCACTGGGAGTTTCACCTAGAACACAGAAACTAATCATGCCATAGATGACAGATCTTTCTGTCCGCCATATTGTAATTGAAGGAAAACCAACTTTCTCAATTTCTTCCCAGATTATTTGTTAAATTCTGATAAACTAAAATTGGAACATCCTCAAATCTTGCTGGACAAAATTTCAGGATTTTTTTTGGTCGATTTGTTACATTTTTTTGCACAATATTAGCAAAATTACGCTAAGTTCTAGCAAAGTTACGCAAAAATTAATTTTGTGGCAGCATGCCAAAATTTAACCTGAAGCTGTATCTCGGGGACAGTTTTATATATTGGAACTAAACTTGGTGTAAGTCATCAGTACCTATTGATGACCCTAAAATATTTGCTAATGGTAAAAAATTGCACGTTTGAGTTTGAATTTAGTTTTTTACAATAATCCAATCAAAATTAAAAAAAAAAAAAATCTCTTCGATAGTTACCGGTATATATATTATTACTATTTTACCTCCCCACTTCCACTTATTTATACAAAACATGCAATGATTCCCGTACTTCTCAATGAGCTTGACTACATTTTTCCACAAAGAAACTCTATTGAACACTGCATTTTCGAGGAATAATACCAAAACAAGCCTCTCTTGAAGCCAAGCTGTTTTGCAAGTCACATTAATAACACTTGCGAAATAATAGAAATTTAGTGAGGCGTATAACAGGATTTTAAATCAATTACAGCTACTTGGAAAAGAATGAGAGCTGAACTAAGCCGGCTCCAGGGATGCTCATGTTGCATTGAGAGTCAGAATGACATATTGCAGGCTCCACTTTTCCCTGATACTGAAGGTCAAAGTCAGCAAAACACAAGGATTATACACTCACAGCATGAGATGACACAAGAAGCAAACCTTTTGTAAGTGATTTCGTTTTTGAGGCTTTTTCGACACCTAATAACTCAAGTGCCAATAGTAATATAAGAGCTTCCACGTGTATTCGCCTTGAATTTGGAAAATGGTGAACTTCTCGATTGCGGATATCATTATGGTTGGGATTACCGGTAAACACGCACATATACAGAGCTTTATCTAAGGCACCATTTCTGCCAGGACCAGCAACTAACCAGGTATGAAACATCTACTTCCATTCCAAGATGAAGCATTTTGATTTACATCTTCTAAACCCAGTGTATACACTGAACTGCCAAAGTCAACAGCAGCTGACGCTCTTGTTTTTCCCAAACGGTTTAGCAGGACGTTAAACATTTTGACAAAATTATCTAACTTTCTTGACTCCGGTGCTGCAGCCTCTGACCTCATTGCTAAATGTGTTTACCCTGGCTGAAATGGCCCATTTAGACTCCTTTTACTTCGCAAATATGAGTGTCATTTACTGAGGCTAATATTAAAAGATATGCCAGGGAAAATACATCTGTGTTCTCGGCTGTGTGGCGTTTGAGGTGGAAGGGGGCTGGAGGGGAACCCGGGGAGAGAGCGGAGGCTTGATGGGTGGCACTGGCTCTTCAACAGCTTCATTTACAGGCTGTGGAGGCGACAGATTTACTGTAAAAATAGGCATAGCTGATGCTGGTGTTCATTAATCATAACGAGGAACAGATTTTTGTTATTGAGGACATGTTGAGAGAATGTTTTATAAACACTTCTGTTCACAAATTTAGGACTGGTTTTACCAACACCAGTGCCGGATTTATGTCAAATTTATTGTAAAAATGCATTGAAAGGTTGTATACAACTTAAAATATAATGTTTTTCTTTTTATTCAAGTGACTGAAAGTGACTACTTTTTCAGAATCAATACTCCAGTCTTTAGATAGCTAGCATTCAAAGTTCACTCAATCAAAAGTGTACTCAATATTTCTGTTTTATGGTGAGTGGGGGGTTGGCACACATCAGCTGAGGGCATAGTCTTGAGCCTGTCTATTGGTGAGAAAATCTGAAAAGTGTAAAACATATTGAAAAAACTTTAAAAGCTGATGAAAAATATTCATCGGCTAGTGCAAACGTTAAATGCAACTTTAAGTCAATTGTGTGTAATATACTTTCAATGTAGTGCGAACCACATGTAACATAATTTTTGTCCCCAAGCTTAAGGTTCAGGTCTGACATCATGAAGAAACAAAGAAAATCTTTTAAAATTAACAATTTTCTGATGTCCATTTCTCTCAGTAACCCTCACCGCTTAGCGCTTCCTCTACACCTAACCCTTGAAACCAAGGGCAAGAGGAATGGGATATACCCATATGGATTGGGACACCCCTATGAAAAGGTGTTCGTCACCCAAATTGTTCTGATGGATCAACACATTTGATATACATAAACACACTTAATCGTTGTGTAAACAGCAATAATTTGTGATAAACCCAGGATACCAGTTTGGACATAGACATATCCCATAATTAGAGGTGTGTAACGCATCTTTGCGCAGAGTTAAAAGCAGTGTATAGAATGCTGATATGTGGAAAGCTCTTATAAAAAGCCTTATCCGCCAACTGATAACTCGAGTAGGTACAGCAGTCCCTTCAATCATCCGGTTCTAACAGAGACAACAGTATGGATCACTGCTAGTGGCGGTATTTATAAATGCATCAATGTATACATTTATAAATAGTCAATGTTTTTATATTAAATCCTTGTCCTGACCCTAGCCTGAAACACAAGCATGTTTTGTTTCTCTTGATGAAACTCAAAGAATTTACTACACAAACTTGAGGTGCCAGTAGGTTGAGAAGGTACCTACCCGCTCATAAGAATAGCATAACAAATTTTGAATCCCGAATGGGTGCATTTCACTGCAGTTTTTCAGTGGTTAGGAAAATAGAAGGACCTGATCTCTCATGAGTGACTTTGGTTTGCTAAACAGAACCAGAAAGGTTCCCACCGACCCTTGCCAAGCAAGCGGCCCATTTGCTTCCTTACTCAGGAAAGCGTTCTTTGATATTCATTCTCACTCAAACTCTCCGTCTCCCTTCAGAGCAAAAGCTGGCAGGTGAGACAAGACAAACCAGCAACCAAGCACTCATCCTCATGAATCTTCATTCAGAAAAGATCTGCCAGAAACAAAAAAAATGACCATCTTGATCTATTTTGTCTCCAGTCGAGTCCTGGAGGATTCGCCTGCTTGAGGAATAACATTTCCCTCACATCTGAAACCAACATAACTGGTGGGCGATTTGTAAGGTCTTTGACCCCTTTAACTGGGATTAAACTGGAACATGACATGCCAGGGTTACAACCAACACTTGCTTTTCATGAAACTCACAGCCTGGATTTTATAACAGCATTATTCTGTCATCCAACACGTAACTTTTCAGGGAATGTAGCCTGAAAACATTTGTGTGCTGAATTGTTCAAATCAAATAGTTTTTTTTTTTTTTTTTCATTTTCTTTTGTGGTTTAAGTTTCACTTGGACCAGTTGTTTGATCCCTGCTGCAGTCAAACAGAGCACAGCCAGTGAATCATATTCAAGAGTTACTTTCTTTCAATCCACTCTGCTTTGCTGAGTAAGGTTATACCATAGATCTTCAAACAAAATAGTGACATTTTAATATTTTAAAGGACTATTTTAACTAAATAGTTTTTTAAACAAAAAAAAAAAAAAAAACAAGATTCTGAAAATTTCTGAGGTTTTTCTTTGCTTTTTTTTTATAAATAAATGTGGCTCCTGTGTCAACCAGAAAAAAATGAACAATTGTTTACATTTATACAGCGCAGTAGCGGTTAGTGTTGAGAAGGTTATCTGGATGTAACGCCCACATTAATTATCCTATGATTCCATATCCTTATGAACCCGTTTTACTTATTATACACACATTTTGCCATTCTGTTTTTATATAGCTTATTAGTTTTGTTTTGGCTTTGCATAAAAAGTTTCCCATACCGGTCTAAGTCTATTGTGATAGAAAAAATATTCAGAATCTTAGTGTCTGGGGAAAAAGAAGTGACATCACAACAGGAAGGTACAAGTTGCTTGATTTAAACAGAACAGAATCTAATCTCTACCCTTTTTGCTCTCCAGATCCTTAGAGAGGCACACAGCTGGCACTCTCAGGACCTCCCCTTTCACTCTCTGCCAATCTTCTTTTGTTCTTAATGTGTTTAGCTAATAGCATCTCAAATGATTAAGCCAAATAAAGCCATGTTTTCTGTTAAATCTTCTTGAACAGTCCTTTCAGAGTCTGCTTTTTTAAAGATTTTTTTGGACTATAGCCTTTATTGATTTTTTCATAATGGAAAGGACAGTGGAGAGTGACAGGAAACCATGAGAAGAAAGAATGGGGTGGGATGGGAAAGACAACAGGCTCGGGATTCGAACGTGCATCAGCCCTGTGCAACCATGCATATGCATCCTGCGCACTACAACTACACCACACCACAGGACCTTTCAGAGTCTTCTCACTTGGGTTTGGAATTACTATTTGAAAAACACCATCCTCAGTCGGTTCTGTTCCTCGAAAATGACTGAGTATATTTTCTTGCTCTCTTTGAATGTAGAGTTATAAATATCTGGGATGATCGGGTCCAAGCTTCTTTTAAACGTCTCCTGATACAAACTTTCAAATGGTGCTAACATCAAAAATTTTACAGAATTTTTCAGTACCTCTATCTTCATTCTCTCACAAATTCAACACTGATTCACAAAGCTCCAGCAGTAATGTAGAAAAATCAACATAATTGGCATAAGTATGATAAACCAGGTAGCTATGATAAACTCTGGGCACAAGTCTGTGGCTTGGGGTCTTCGAATGTTTCACACTGAAATGCTGCCATTGGGCATGAGCTAGTTAGAATACCAGTCTATGTTCATATTACCAACCAAAAACAACAAGACAACACACATTAAAAAAGCCTTTCAGTCCAACGCTGCCTTGTCCAGACACAACTAATGTAAACTGACTCGTGGGAAACACAACTAATAAATATTTACATACATTCAATGCTCCAGTCCAGAGGAGAAAACACCACACCAGGTGTTTTTCTCCCCTGGAAAAAGCCAAACTGTCCAACTCAGCAAAGCATTTATTCTCCCATGTGATGGCTTTTGAGCGGGACAAGACAAGGTACAAAAAAAGCCTTTCTAAAGCAAAATTTTTACTTTACGCACTTAATTAATTACGAATTAAAGAAGACACGACAGTGCTTCTTTAAAGTATAGTGTCCCGAAACTGCACTTAAGTACCTTAAGACTCAAACAGCACCCCCTTTTGGCCTCACTTGCACCACTGTCAACACAAACCTGTTTTTTCCCCTAGTGGTCTTCAATCCAGGTACTAACCAGGATCATTCCTGCTTACATTAAGGGTGCTTTGATGATCAGTCTTCTGCTCAGTGAATACCATGATGCAATAGCCAATCTTTCAGCACCAATCCCCCACAGCATAACCAGTCCTTCCACAATAAGATCTGACGTGGAACTTTGAGATAAACTGAACTGCTGTCCAAGAACAAGTGAAATCCTCATCTATCGCTTTTGAAGATTACACGAACTCAAACCCGTGGATGGTCTAGAGGTCAGGGTCTACATTAACCTCTTGTGATGTGAGAGATGGGGTTTGTAGCTACAAAAAGAGTCAGTAAAGGTGAATGCAGATGATCGGTGAAGGTAAATACCAAAGGGAGAGATGAATCCTGCATATGAAAGATTCCCCTCATTCCTGCAGCCTGAGCGAGCTGCAGCTGGCAGTGATTAGAGCATGATTCACTTTAGCTGCACATAGAGGCTGCTTGTAAAAATATGAACAGTATAACTGTTTCCTGAGCTTGTGCTGACAGCAGCTCCCGGGGGAAACTCTGCCGTCGAACTTGCAGAAACACATGATCACAGCCAGTGAGCTTAGCCCGGCAACATTTCTGCAAACAAGCTAGCATGCTAATGCTAATTATTTATCACTCATTGTTAAAAAAGTTAATGTGCCCTTTGCATATTTAGCAGGCTTATGTGACTCATGAGGTTATAGCTAAAAGATAAAGTTGTGAATTATGTTTACTTTATTCATCATTTCTAATGATGAGTGCTTGTAATGTCGACAAAATGGTGAAACAGATGTAACAGCCAAGGAAGTTTATCAGGTCATGGAGAAATTATTTATGACCCTCCCACCTGAGGCTTGAACCATGAATAAAGAAAGAAACAATTATCAAGTCGTTACAGTCCAAATTGTGCATTAGCAATCTCTAGGATTAAATCTGTGAATTTTAATTAAGTTGATGTGCAGTATTCTACTTAAGCTAAATAAAAACACATTTTCTGTTAAATCTACTTGAACCATGCTTTTAGAGACTTCTTACTTGGGTTCTGAATTAATTTTTCAAAAACACCATCCTGGGTCCTGTGCAACTTTTTACCTACCTGGTTTTACCTGTCTTTGTTTACCAATTGGTTGATGCCGATAAACATGAGATGAATAGATATGTTGGCGTGTAAAGCTTCAAGGGAAAAAAAAAATCTAAACGCATCTCCTGCTAGACCTTTTGAGCTACGACCTCCAAACTTTACCAAGACATCACAACTGGGGTTGATTTATTTCACTCAAAGTGACACGGGGTGCATTATATGAGGTCACACCATAGCAACCAGACTTTACGATAGCAACCAATATTTATGAAAAATATAGCTTGAACAAAAGTTCAGTTCTTTAAATTTACTTAAAAAGACTAGTTACCCGAACAAGAAATGGTAGTAAGTTACTACCCTCAATAAATGTGTTCTTACGTATGGATTCTGATGACATGAACAGGCAAAATGCATTGATTTCTTGTCTAAACATGTATTATGCATTACACAATAAATACCCTCAACATTCTGATGAGCATCTGTATGCCATTCTTTAATTAAAATCTCGGCGTTCTTCTCAGTTATTTCCTGAAATTCAGATTAGGACTCTTTGCAGGACTTCACAGAGCTGTTTGCTTCGTTTTGCATATTTGAAGATTTGCTTATGACAGCTGCATCTAATGGCTCAAACAAAGCCTGCATTTGTTCCATTGTGTGAGAGCCACCAGAACTGCCCTGGAGCCATCCCAGCATATTGTACGGCAGGGGCATGTTTTGCTGAAGTGGCATCTGGAGCGAAGAACAGGCTTGTACACAATCAAAACCAGGCTTATGACTTTCCATTATAGCAAAAATTGGAAAAGGATGAAACATGTTAGAGTAAATAAACACGAAGGGGATAAAATAAATAAATACATGCTTGAATTAAAGCTCTTTTTAATGCCATTCCCAATGTTAAAGATTGAATGGGGTGAGGCTCTGTACTTTTAACATTAGGTGGAGTCCGCTAACAAAAAGGATGTACTCAATAGTAAAAACTTTATAGTATTTTTTGACCTACTAATGTTCCACCATTAATTGTAATAGTTACCATCCAGTGTCTCTGGTGCAGGTTATCCGGAGCTCTGCTGTCTCCTGGAATCAGTCTGTTGAAGGCCACAGCATCTCCTCCACCCACACTAGAAAAGCAACAGAACATCTCCACGAACCCTCAGCACCTTCACAGCAATCAGAAACACTACAGCACCTTTCATAGTCTGCCGTCTACTGAAGGTAAGGCTCAAACAATGGGAGTACTGGTGAATCCAAAATCTTTTGAGTGAGTTTGTTTGAATCATACCATTCATAATTATGACCCTTGTAATATTTCAACGTCTGATCGTTTTGAAATGTTGATGAATGGGCTGCCAATGTGCAAAGTCTGTTTCTAATTAGAAATTGTCACACAAATGTATTGTTCTCAAAGGAACCACAACTAAAATCAACTAACATCTTTTAATAATATCCCCTCATCAAAAACATGCGTCAAGTCTTATAGAGAACGTTTCGTGGATGTTTGTGTAATCCGGTATTCCTTTTTTGTTCCATATTTCTTACCTCCGCCCACTGACCAATCACCGGAACAGCTTATCTCCATGCAGTTTGGGTGCGCTGCCTGACCTGGAAGTGAAAGCAGCAGACCCGGGCTGAAGAACAATGCAGAGAAAATGTGTTTTCGGTTGAATATAATATAATAGGCATTAGGATTGGGCAATATCAAGCATTTTGAATATTGATGATTCTTATAGACTTGCACAAAGTGAGGGATTTTTGTATTAGGGTTGTGTGTGATCAACCAATTATACCAAACAGGTGATAATCAATGTCACATCTCCAGTGAAGCAAGGTGGAGGTTCGATGAACATTTGAGGCTGCTCTGAAAATGGATTTGGAGATTTGGTCAGAATTAATGGTGCTCAATGTTGAAAAAAAAACATTTGATTGGCACCAAATTTTTTCAGCAGTAGGACAGTTTTCGAGAGTTCCTTTAAAAACTGAACATGCAAGAATGGCTTGTTTCAAAGGCCAAAGGTGCCCACTGCACATATTTATTTACAGCCAATTCACCTACATTTAATAACTTATTTACTATATGGGGTGCTCTTTATCAGTCAGAACATGTGGTCTGAAAAAACAAGAGGACATTTTTTTTTATTATGGAACCAGAGCTGACTGTAAAATTAGCTCTTATTCAAATCTCACCATTCAGACTCAAGGGAGAGGAGTTTTTTGAGATTGCATATTTGAACAATATATTGTGTGTTGACAGATTATCGTGGCAACTTCCAGAGCTGTTTCCATTTTGGAGATGGCTACAGAATGGATCAATGCATGAGCGTTGGGCATCAAGCAACAGAGAGTCACAGCTTCAACCATAACACACAGAATAGCTTCCACATGAGCTGCTCCAACAGTACATCCTCCACAGGTACACAGATATTTATGCACACTAAATGGAAGTTTTGTAGTCAAGTTTTCTAGAAACCAAAACCCAGCCAAGATCAGAGAGTACCGACAAGACCAATGTATGCTAAGCCGAGACCAAGATCATGAATAACCGAGACCAAGTAAAGACCAAAATGCGAATATTCTGTTCATGGAAGTTGTACAGATAAATTCTTGGTGCTTTGGAAAGCCGAAAAGTAGTAACTGCAGATTTTACTGCCATTTTAAATTGCTCTCCGAATCTCTAGTGGAGTGTGACTAACGTTATGAAGCGCTCATATGATCGGTGAGAAAATAACAAACAATATGGTGTTGCTAGTTTTGACAAAATATGCTTTAGTTTGGGTTTATTTGCTTAGAAGCAAAAAAATTGATGAAAGAGACGATACCAAGTTAACAGAGTCGAGACAGAAACAAGACCAAGACTGTAGAAAAGACTGTCACTTTCCAACTCTCTTGACAGAGAAAACCCAAGTTACTAAGCTTTTATAAAGAGAGGGCATCTAGAGAAAGCTGCATATTCTGCACCAATGGGCCTGTTGTCTTAGCCAGTTTTGCCTCGGTCGTATCCTGTGAAGTCATTAACCCCGCCTCCCTCACTCACTATAACACAACAAACATGAACATCTAACTCAAGGTGTTGGAAAAAAAATTCACTTATCTTAATTTACAGGCTTCAGCTTGGTGCCGGAGCTCATCGGCTCAGGATGCCAGTTCTCACCGGGCACCGAAGAAAGTGTTTTCTTCCAGGCTGGGGGATTTGATCGTGGTATGAGTCAAATGTCATCAGTGTACACAGAAACCTAGAGCCACTGCCACTGAAGGTCACCACAGTCATCTTCTGTTTCGGCCATTTATGTATGCACTTTCAGCTCATCAGAATTTGTCTTTCCTCAAAATTCATTACATATATTCATGATGGAAAGCCTCATTGAGTTTCCTGGGTCTTTTATAAAGCTGCTATTCCACAATACCAAGTGATTATGAGATGCTACATTCTCAAAGCAATTCTAAGGGATGCAGGCTGGTCATTATCTTGTCATAAATCCAGTTGGTCTGCTCAGATTTCATGGAATCTGGTGAACGTCATCAAAATCAGTGAGTTCCAAATTTGTCTCCTGCAGCTCTTCTTCTCATGTGTTGGTTTGTGTTGGAAACTATTTAGTGTTGCTGTGTTTTGTCAGTAAACGTTGCTAATGTCATTTGGTAAAATTGGTTATATTCCCAGAAAAAAACAAGAGGTGTTTATTCTGTAATAGCTGTTGGCTGTATATCTACCACACTTTCATTAAATGTAAAAATGTACAGTTTGTTTAATATTATTATGTCAGTGTCTCAAACTCTGAAAATAAATCTAAAGATAAATAATAAAGTACTTAGGATCTTACACTGAGAACTTTTTTTTACATTGGGTTTGTGAATTAATTGATTATTTTTCTTGGCGGGCTTCTGTCGCCTTTGCTCAGAGAGAACTCTTGGTCGACACTGTGAATTACAGATATTAAAGTAACCAAAAAAGAAAGAAAATAATTCGGAACATCTTAAAAACACAAAGATTTAGCAACAAGACGAGCGCGGATTCCTAATCTAGGTTTTGTTTTGTAAGCGGCGCCATCTAGCGGACGTCGCTTTGTATATTAAATAGAACAACCACCCTCGAATAATGGATAAAGGATAAAGTTCAATTAATGAATCAAACAACATTTATTTTAACTACCATTTTGAGTTGGGTTCAAAGTTAAACAATACACTCAAGTAATTTCCAAATTCGTGTTCCTAAAAACATTCCCAGTCTTCAAGTCCTCACAACAACACCATCAAGACCTCTTGCTTTTCCTGTTGATGTAGCTTCGGTAGTAAAAGTTACTAAACAGTATAATGAGGCTGACGCAGTACGCAAACACAACTGCATTCATTGAATCTGGGAAATCACACTCAGTGAAGAGGTTGTATCCAGTGTGAACAGTCAGCAAAACAAACTGGACCTGTAATAAAAGTGAGATCCTGGATGAGAGTCTGGTTTAACATTTGCACGTACACTTACTGGTGACTATTAGGTACACTTATTCAACTGCTCATTAATGCAAAGGTGTACCTAATAAAGTGGCCTTTGAGTGTATACTAATGTTCAAATTGGTTTTGTGTTTACCAGCTGCAGCGAGGTGAGGTAGCGCTTCCACCACAAATATTTCTGCATCTGGGGTCCCAGGGCTGCAAGCCCATAATAGGAATACATCACAATATGGACAAAAGTGTTTAACAGACCGATGAAAAATGCTGGAAGGAAAATGGTTCAGTTTTACTACACATAGCTATACATTATACTTTTAATAAAAAAACAAGTGAACAGAAGTGAGTGACAGATTGCAATGTTAACGGAATGAAGATTTTAAGAGAAGGTACATTGATACCATACGCAAGTGACGTACATTGACCTCCCGCCACAAATTTAACTCCTGCCCACCAGTTAAAGATCATAGTTCCATGATGATACACGTGTAAAAACGTGAGCTGGCTATTCTTTTTTCTTAAAATGAAAAATACCTGCGTGAAGAAATATGGAGAAAGAAACATAATGCCTTGGATTTCATCCTTACATTAGCTGTAAAAATGAACTATGCAAAACTTACCGTATCACTAAGTTCAATGACCTTAGAGAAGAAGAACCACCAGCACACACTCGCCATCTGAATAGGTTCAAATAAATGATAAAAAAAATGAGTTATATCTTTGAAAACTGATGAAGTTTCAAAAAAAAAATTCAGAAATTGACGTAAGAGAAGACATTCACCCTCATTCCCAAAGGGCTGGTGCTGTAGTCTACAGGCTGACATAGATAACTGTAATTTGCTGTCCAGGATGTGATCAAGAACTGTGGTGTGGAAAGAAAAAGAAGGAAATTCATTATGGTTTGACATTAAATTGAGGTGTAGCAATATGACATACAGTTCTCACCTCATGGAACATGTACACTGATAAACCAACCATGGCAAAGTTGTACAAGATGAGCACAACTTTCAGATTTACTGGTTCTGCATTCTTCATAAGTTTGGGTCCGATCCATATGATGCCCAGATAGCATAAAAATATACAGATGATTGGTATTGGAGAGTAGACAAGCAGCCATGGGTCGGTCCGCTTATCTGAAACATGCCAGCAAACGCCAGATGTATTGCAATGAGAAATGCTACACAACTTACAATGATAACGGAAATACTGCAGCTGCATTTAATCTAAAGAAGGGGAACATCATGAGAAATTGTCCAGAGGTATGTCACTATTTTTTTAAATAATAATAATGCCTTCAATTTATATAGAGCTTTTGCAGACGCTTTACATTATTCATTCACACAGTGGTAGTGATAAGCTGCACTGGTAGCCATCAGCAGGCCAGGGGCAAAGAATGTGGGTGCCATTCTGTGCTTAAGATCGCCAACCTTTCAGTTATAGGATGACCAAAACCATCATCAGGCCAGTTGCTATCCCAAACAATCATGGAGGACCAAAATGTACTAACGTATATAAATATATATATATAAAACAATTTAATTCATGTGTAAAAGGATGAATATATAAATAAGCAATATATACATCAATTTATAAATAAATTTGTTGATAAAGTATTTTTTCCCCTTTGTGGATTTCTGTGGATATGCTAATAGAGGTAAGACTGGTCTAAGCCAAATTCCGATTCAACCAATCCTGGCTTAGATGGAGTTTAGGACCGCCCACACAATTAACATATGAACAGAAATATGGATTTAAATGTAAAATTATGTATCATTTTACTAAAGCATTTATTAGCTTCAGAATTTTATTCTTAATTTTCTTTATTTGAGCATATTTCAATGAATTTATTTTTGCTTTTAACTATTCATATATTTATTTCTATTTGCGTCATTTTGATATATATATATTATAGTTCACCTTTTTACTATCTGAAACGAGCGAACATAAAAAAAATAAAGGTTTTGTACTATGACTTGAACCTGTACAAATAAATGAGCGATGGCGTTACCTCCATTCTCAAGAATCCAGCGGTGCATGGACTCAACTCTTCCCCACATGGAATCCATTCAAAGGCTGTATAGAATCGCATGGTTTAAATAAACAAAACAAATAAAAAACAAAGCCACGATGGACCACACTCATTGAATCGGATCAAAGCATAACGAACAGGTTCAGCATTTTATTCTTCTTTTTACCAAATTACATGCACAAATTTTTTAAATTCATATTTTTTTAGTAAAAGTTATCCTTGTTTGAATTTATTTTATCGTCTTGTGAATTATAAATCACACAGAACTCACCTGTCGAGAACGAAATGAACAAACGTTTCAAACAGGCTCAAAAGACAAAAAGAACAAATACTTTGGACTGCACCTAGCCGCAAGTTTACCTTCCTTCTGATTTCAATTAAAAGTCTCATTTATCCCAGGAATCAAATATGAAACGATTATACATGAACATTTGTGGTAGCTAAAACCAACTTAAAAGGCTTAGAAAGGGCTACGGGAAGTTTAAAATATTCCCAAACAAACGAGTTGCATTTAAAACAAACTAAGGTTTAAATCAGAGACTATTATTTTGAAAACCTATCTTTCAGCCAATGAATGCGTTCCAGACGCGAATAATTGAAAGAACATGACAATAATTAAACGACCTCACACATTCTAAAGTTCAGCACATTTATTACAAAATAATTTCAAATACAATCATTGCTCTGTCTATGTGTCAACTAGAACTGCAGATGAAATTACTACTAAAATGTTTACATAATAAAAACTGTATATTAAAACACATTAACATTTAACCTCTGTCTTCTTTGAGTCTGAAAAATGTACTGAGAGAAAGTTGTTTGGATCCTCCATTACCAGCATAGGATTTTGATTTTTTTATTTTACTTGAACGCTTCATTGGACTGGCTTTTCTCTTCTTTTCCTTAAAGAGAATGACAAGCAACAACATCAAAACATAAAATTATAATCAGCAAGACATAGATAAAAACATAAAGTGCATCCTGACCTTGTTCGCCATGTTTGAAGATTCATAGAGCTTAAAAATCTGTAAAATCATACAAAAATATATTTTATTTGCTACCTTTACCAAGACAAGTCAGACAGGCTTTGTGACCTTTTACCTTCTTAACCCCAGTGGACACAGCCGCATTCTGTAAAGCTGGTTTAGTTAACCAGCAGCTCCTCTGCTGTTGCTCTTCTGAGCATTCAGACACATGCACCAAGAACACAATGTAGGTCTGATGAATGTGAGAGAAAACATGCACCACCTGCAGAACATGGATACTTTTTAAACAAGTTTGCAGTCACTATGACTGCATCGTATGAGCAAATGGTGTCCTTGAAACTTTGAATCTGGAATAAAAGATAAATCAATTTAAACCTAATGACCACATCACTGCGCGGCAAATAAGTGATTTATACCTATGGCAAAGGCCAAACTGGCCCACCACCAACTATATTGGCACCAAGGTTCCTTAAAAAGAAGGCTATACTCATCTTGCAACTCATTAAATCATGTGAACATTTTATATTGTTAAAAAGAGATGACCAGGCACTAGTCACGTGAGGCACATAGTCTGGTGCCATAAGATGCACTCGGTAAAGACAAAAGGAATATGTTAACAATATAAAGTTTTAGCGAAACTTTAGCAAAAAACTATGACCAGATTTTAAAAATAGGCCAAAAGTGATGCTTATTTAGCCGGTAACTCTAGATCCAATTGAGTAACCATTTGGAGAAACGTACCTCTCCCACAAACTGCAGAGAGTGGATATCCAGGGATGTTCTCAGCCATTTCTGTATCATGTCACACAACATTCTCCTGTATTCATTCTCAGAGGCATCACTATCCAAGAGCACACTGGGTAGTTCCCACATCCCAGCCAAGAGTCCTACCAATAGACACATTTCACAAATGGAACAACTCAATGTTTTGCAATAGAAAAATACTAGGGATGTCCCGATCAGGTTTTTTGAGCCCCCGATCCGATCCGAGTCATTTAATTTTAAGTATCGACCCATACCGAGTCCCGCTCCGATACTTGTCTTTTCCTTGTGCTAATTGCACACTTTAAGTGCATGCAGGTTATTAAATCAATCCAGTGTGTACTCTTGACAACCAAATAGCTCAGCAGTGCATCAATAAAAAAAAAAACTGAAAGCAACCTGTTCCTTTACAGTTTTTTATTTCTCACAAATATGAAATCTCAATTTTACAGCTCAGTGAAGTCGCAATATTCTGTCGTGTGTTTCGTTTTAAGATGCCTTATCAAGTTGGTAGTATTAAAGGCTGCTTTGCTAGTACCACCGCGTCAAACTAGAAAAAAAAAGAGAAAATAATATATTTTACATGGGGTATTAAATAACAATCAGTAAATAAACATTTCTATTTCTTCAACAATGAAAATGTTACACATTTTAAGTTACGAAGAACACTTCAACATGTCACAAACCTATTAGATAAAGACATGTAAATCATCACAACACACAAAACTTAAACACGCTATTTAGGCGCTTAGGCGCTAATATAAACAACAAATAGCGATCTATGAAATCCCTTTTAAATAAACAAAATATACTTTTTTAAACATTAGCTTACCACGCTGGGAATAAATATGCATTAAATGAAGGTTTTTGTAGAGCTTGAACCTTTTTTTTGAACACGAGCACAAACATGCGAGTCTCTCATATTTCTTCCTGATTCACGCACGCTCTAAGCACGTCATCAACGTCCTTAAAGGGGCAGCACACAACAGCTCGCATTGCAAACGTTGCATGTAGCTACCAGACTAGAATCACTTTCCAACTTAAAATACTTCCACACTGCAGACATCTTAGCACCGTATTGCAAGTAGTAAACAACATGCGAGTTTAACATGCGAGTTTGCGACATGTGCGTGACGTAGCTGACGTAAACATTCGATCGGTCCGATACATAGAGCCGATTCCGATGAGTTAAAAAATGCCTCGATCGGCCCCGATACCGATCTTTATGATCGGCTCGGGACATCCCTAAAAAATACTATTCTCTTTACCTTTGTTTGGCCTCTGAGTGAGCAGATATTCCTTCTCTTCCCCAGATCGCTGCCGCTCCACAATACAAGTTAGGGTTTGTTCCACACGTGGAGGCTTTTTAACAGGTTTTCTTGGATAATTCTGCACACCCAGTTGAACATTCCAGGTCTCTGACAGACACAAGCTGCAGCCACCACCTACTGGAATGGAAACTGATCCACTGAATCATTGAATCAAATAAAACATTATTATTTTAAGAAGGCTTCCCTTACCACAGTTCTCTATATCAGGAACGTCATCTTTAAGATTTGAGGAGAGTTTACTTAGATGTTTTTTGACGGTTTCTTGTTTGATGCCCACCTTCAGCATAAAAAGACACATGAGACTACAGGACACTCAACAGAGGTGTGCGAGTACCTTCTGCGTACCTTTCTGAAGGCATGACAGTGAGTCTGAACGGGACACTGGGTGCACAGGGCACTCTTTGGGGTGCAGATTCTGGCGCCTAACTCCATCATTGCCTGATTAAAGTCACCAGGTCTTTTGGGGTCAACAAGTGTATCTGCAATTTTCCTAAAATAAAAATACCACATATTCAAACACTCACTAGTGCTAAAAAACTAGGGATCTGCAATAGTCTACAATCTGTGGACTTTAACCCTATTGAGCTGTTGTGGGAAAGGCTTGAGCACACAATAAAGAAGTCTGACAGAAAGTCATGAACTTTAACTGGTGGTAGAATGTTTTCCTGTTATGCTAAAATCTCTGAAAAAGCAGTCTCAAAAGATCAAACAGCACAAAGACTCGGAAACATAATTTCCTTAAAACGTAAAACACTATGGAATAACTAAACGTTACTGTATTTTGAGCAAAAGCTACACAGTATCATATGAAAGTTCTACGTAGTACAGTTTCATTCCAATAAAAAACAATGGGATACACATCTACTGTAATTTTAGATGATGCACTTTCAAGTTCCACACATTTAAACATTCATACGTCCATATTTCAAAGCTTGCTTAGATTTAAAGCTGTATCCTTCAGACACTAAAAATGGTATACATTTAGTTCAGGATCTTTAAATTACAAAAATGTGTAGTGACCCTGGTAATACAGAAGAGCTGGATTTCGAAATCTGCAGCCTGATTAAATCGATGAAGAGGGTTTTGAAAGAGGGGTTTAAAGATTGGATCCTTGATCCTTGAACCACATCTGAGAGTGGAAATAGCTGATGTGACACTGTATTTGGAGAGGTAGGCTCTATCTGTACCACAATGCGTCTGTAACAACCGGACTGTTGCAGTCGGCACCTATGGCACGAACCCGACTCAGAACGCGAATGACGTTTCCATCCACAGCGCCAGTCACCTGGAGACAAAAAAATCCAGTAAATGTCACTTTTTACTCATTAATGAGTTCTTACCAGATCTTTGACATTGGTCATGAATAATGCATATATAGAGGGTATGCAAATAACATCATGGTAACTAGAAGCCACTTAATGGCAAAAAGCCCTTTTAAAGCTGTTGTGGAAATGACTTCTCAAAACTATTTTTAAAGACGTTAGGGATACCATCTACCAACTGCTGACATGCAAAGAAAGGAGAAGCAAAGGGATTGCTGTAACGGGAACCCAGAAGCTGAAATTTGGATTTGTGGTTGCATTAAAGACTTCTGATAAATTACTATTCGTTAATCATAGATTCTTAATGTTTATGTGCTACCTACTTTAAAATAATCCTTAGTTGTAACTTAAGCCAAACATAATTTAAACAAGATGAACAGTGTTTTTTCTCAAAAATAGCCATCGTCATGGTGATTGAAAGAACTTTTACAGTATTTAGAATTGAATTTGGTGTATCATTTTGCACCGTTGACTCTGATTCTACCTCTGACTGTGTCTGTTCACAAAGTACCAGAATGTGTATAGACGCCGGTCACTTTAATGTGCCAGAAAAATCCCAATTTGAAGTATGAACAAGTGCAGAATATTTGTTTGTGTACTTTAATGGTATTGAATATTAATGTCAGGAAATACACATTTTTGGCTAAATTTTCAAATACACAAACACTTTCCATATTAAACACAGCCATTTTACAATTGTTTTGCCACTCAGTCATGCTGGGAAGGTGACATCAATGCATACCATCTATACCTGGGTTTGGCTTTTAAACTATTTCCGGCAGAAATATGTAGACCAACCAAATGTTTTCATTGGAAATATTGGAACATTTTAGTACAAAAAATAACACCCCATCCCTTAAAGAACCAATGAGAATAATACTGTGTCTTCAGCAGAACATTTTACCTGTCCAAGCGCTATAGACCCAATTGCCCCAGCTGTATACCGTCCGACCCCGGGCAGCTGCTTCAGGAGTGTTGCAGTTGTTTTTGGCATCTGCCCGCCCAGATTTGATACCACCTGTATAAACAGATTATGTTGAAAATGTAACTTTATAACGTTACATTTAACATTCATAAATAGTAATTATTGTCGTTATATACACCCAGAGCAATTACTTCTTTTATGTAGTCTATTATAGAACAGTTAATGTAATTTTATAAGGACTGAATAAAATTTGTAGCCCACCTATGATTTATTATGCATCATCTTTAGAGATGGAAATATTGTTTATTTTCTTATTTAGTAGATAATAGTGCAGATTTTATCAACAGCGCTGAAAAAGCACGAGGAAAGAACTGAGATGGACTGATGTATACTTTCGACCAAGGTGATCTCTCTACACCAGACGGAGACATAGTGATCTGACTTAAAAAAAAAATCAGCATCTAATACGCATTTCAAAAGCCATCTTACTCCCATTTTGCACATCTGAGAGCCGGCAGGGATTGAGAAATTCCTTAACTAGCCAATTTGCTTAAATTATCTTTATAACAGTTTTTGTGGCAATGCTTAATAAAATTTTTTAGTACAACCCCAGCTTCATTTTCTCAAATATTTTTACATTACACAATAAATTCCACAGAAATCACCCAAAAATACAATTCGGAGCATTACAATTGACAATGAACTTGTGCTTTTTGTGCCATAACTCTAAAAACCTGAGACATATAACAGGTCTTGTACTTAAAGTGGGACTCCTGATCAATTTTTAATTCACATTTGACTTTCTTTAACAATTTGTTTGAGAAACAACAATACGATAAATGATGATTTAAGTGAGCACTGTAACACTAAAAAGCCATACTGACATGTACTATTCAAATTATCATACTTTCTGAGCACCTTCATGTAGTCTGCGACCCCGGGAGTAATATCCTAGTCCTGCCCACATTTGGTTGACTTCCTGCATGGAGACAAGATGCACCCATGTCTAATGCTCATTTTATATTAATCAGGGGTACATGTTTATAAACCAGGCATCACCTCTAATGTAGCCTTGGAAAGTTTCTCCACGGTTGGCCATCTCTGAAAATATAACAGCAGCACAATGATATGGCAGTCAGGAGGATAAGGGATGGAAGATGCTTGCCAACCTTCATCCATCTGTTGTAGTAGTCGATCACCGTGGAAACTTGAGTTTGTTGTAACATGATCTCAGAAACCCAAACTGAGTAAAATATAAGGGATTGAAATACGTCTTCATAAAATTATGAAAAATAAAAGGATAATACCTGCATATGTCCTGATATTAAGATCTGGTTCGGTCATAGCCTGAAAGGATCAGGAAAGGAAACCAAATCAGTAATCCAATCCATAAATACATAAAATAATCATGTCAATCTCTCATCAACACGATTAAATATTTTTACCAGTGTCCTCCAAGGAAGATCTCTTTTATTGGCATCATACCACTCCAGAAGCTGGGAGCGGAACAGAGTTGTTTCAGCTGGATCTTGGAAAAAGTGTAATGATGGTTGTTCTTTTTGGGATGTTTCCTCTTGGAGAACAAGACAGAAATCATGCGTTTCGGTAACAAACTAGTAAGAAGGTGCTTAGGTCTAAATGAAAAGCCTCACCTTTAATGACAGGTTTTTGATTCTTCTTCTTCTTCGATGTCATAGCTGTGTTTTGAGCCTTTATTGCTACAGTTCGTGACCTGCTCATGAATCTCACGTGGCCAAAAAGAAACTCAAACTTCATTAAAACTAACGGATCTAAACATTACCGCCATTAGGCACAACACCGAGAAACGAATGTATAATCATACGGCACAGTCACACTCGCTCTGTCACATGCGGTGGACTCCCGCCATCTACTGTTGCACTTCCGGTGGGCGTGGCGTTGTTCAGCCAATGGTTGGCTTTGGAAGTGTTTCGTCCATAATAAATCCGTATCTTATTCCTCACTCTATTCGCTTCATGATTTACAAACTCCTCATATAAACCCTTATTATTAAGTATTTGATATGACAGAAAGATTATTTGATCTTACATTCATTTGTGTCTTATTTTATGAACAGTTCATGTCCTGTAATGGTTTCCCACCAATTTAAGAACTTTCATAAGGTTATTAAAGCCATTCCACAAAAAATGTTCTCATTAAAAAAATCACTCATTAAATTTATGATTACAAAAATCTCAATGAGTTTTGGGTTGATCTAGCTGAGAGGATAAAAAAATTTGTCAGATTTAATTAATAAGTTAATGACATTTTAATTTACTATGAAAACTATTATATCTATCTGTGGTCTTGTCAGAACACTATATACATCCATAAATATTGAAAATCTATCCCTTCTTTGAAACTTTTCTGCTTCTGTTCATGTTTTAAAATCTTATTTTCCTCAAATGACATTTTTACGAGCTACAATGATCAAATTTCCAGAGTTTGTTAATTTAGAACAATAAAATGTGTAATGCGTGTACATTTGTAATGGAATCTCTACAATCATGACCATCCAATTACCAGTACAAAGAAAATGTTGCAATTTTAACAATTTAATGTAGAACCAAGAAACTACAGAACCGTTTTCACATGTTAGCATGAGAAATATTTTAATCCCTTCTTTTGTTTCAAGATGTTAATGAACCAGCAGAATTCTCTTTCTCGTTCACTGCAGAAAGAGATTGCAGCACAGTGTAAAAGAGAAACAAATTAAATTTAAATTGAAACCCTTCAAATATCAGTCATCATGCATCAACTCACCTTAAAGAACCTTAACTGTATTTGAGCGTAACATAAAGGCTTGAACATCATCTATGCACAAATGCAGGACATCAGCATTTTGCTGTAAAACATGTACAAGAATAATTGAAAAAAAAAAAAAACTTTATTTTGATTTACATTAATTTATTTTCAGAAAATAGAGCAAATAAAATAACTTCACCACAAAAGATTCAAAGAGTGTAGTTCCCAACGCTGTGCGTACTTGCTCTTTCACCACCGGATATTTGTGAACGAAATGCTAAATAAATAATACACATCAATATCAGCCTCATCGGTCTATACCAGAATTCTAATCAGCTATTAAACCATTTTACTTCCTCAACAATTTGAACTAACATACAAAACATATTGGTGAAATGCATTGAAGCTACCAAAAAAGAGACGTACGATGGGATAATTCAACATCAAAATATTTAACCATTAATTAAACACAAAAAGGATTACAGTTGTGTTCATCAGTTTACATACCCTGGTCTCTCTTAATACAAAAACTCTAACTTCTCCAACTCCAGAACCTTCATTTTTTTAAACTTTTTAGAACATCTGTATAAACATGCAAAGGTAAGCCACCACTTATTTCTGAAACTGCATGTGATTTCCTTACCTCTAAAGCCAGACTGGCTTGTTTTTGTGAATCTGCATGTTCCTGGCTTCCGATTGCATAGAGTAAGTGATGGATAACTTGGAGAGAGAGCAGCTCTTTTGAAATCGTCTCACTTCTTTTGGCTAAAATCCTGTAAAGTCCAATCACGGTCAAGCTATAGAAGCTAAACACATAGATTCTGAATGTTTTGTGTATTGCATGTCTGCAGTTTGAGGTGTATTTGATTATACCTGATGGTTTTAGCACAAGCTGCTTGTTGGAGGAGCACAGGATGCACAGCAGTAAGCATAGATGTCTCTTGATCTATCACTTCATCTGAATTTCAACACAACACAAGTCTATAACTTGGAAAGTTTTTCATTTCATGATAAGCGCACTAGATGCTCTGAAAGCAATGTAAAAATAGAGTGCAGAAATTCAAATTCACTCTAGGATCTTTGAATAAAATTGAGGGCCTGTACATACCAGGACTTTTCTCTTTCTTTGGTTTGAGAAAGTCAATCAGACCCTTGAGGAGAGCCAGTCGAACCTCTGACTGCATGAGCTCTGTTATTAATTCTGTGGCTGCAGGGAAAGTCACAATGAAACGCTGTGATTCACAAATAAAAATAGGAAATCGAACAATTCTTCTCACCTTCGTATTGCACTTCAAGATGTGCAGACCTCAAAAGATTCAGCAAGGGTTCCACGATGGTGTGATTGGCTATTTTTACAAGAGGCTGAAAAAAAGAAAAAACTGTTACATTGTGATATAAAAAAACTTGTGTATTTACATAACCAAGTAATACTTGTGTTATACTGCCCTCTAGTGGTCCAACGACATGGAACACCGAACATTTAAAATGAATGCGAATGCAATTTATTGATAAAGAGAGATCTTAATATCCTTAATACTTTAGATAATTTATTTGATTTAAAAGTTTACAATCATTCATTAATTTTCAAACCCGCTTATTCCCTTTTTTGGGGGGGTCATGGGGGTCTGCTGCTGCGCACATTGGACGAAAGCCGGGGTAAACCCTGGACAGGTCGCCTGTCCATTCACTCACACATTCACACCTAAGGGGTCAATTAACCTAACCACATGTTTTGGGGATTGTGGGGGAAACCAGAGTACCAGGAGGAAACCCACGCAAGCACAGGGAGAACATGGAAACTTTGGCGACCCTCGAACCAACAACCTTCTAACATGAGTAGTATACATGACATATTTGGATTTGTTCTGATAAAGATTAAATAATTTAAATAACCTTAAACTTAGTTCTAGTTAAGTTATGCCATTCAACTTTTTATTTCAAATATTTTTTAGGAAAAACAGTACATATTATAGTCTATATCTAAAGCATTTTCTATATTTAAAGCAATATTTAATATGCAGTGCATTTAAATGTATGCGTCTCATCTTTGATTCTCATAGTAATTGAAAGGGCAAAATAGTTGTACCTGATTCCCACGCAGTATCTTTAAAACAAGCTGCTGAGCTCTTGGAGAGGTGCAGGTCAGGAGGGCGACCAGTCCTTTATAAACCTGAATTTGGAATTTGGGGTTTCCGTGGATCAAAGACTCCAGAAGGGCAGCAGAGGTCTCCAGAGCCCCCTCTGACTCAGACTTGGCCAGACATTCAGCTATGGCTTTTACACCTGTCAGTCGGAGGGGAACACATGTGACCGATTAAATAAACTCAAGCACCAGTTGGTTGTATAGAGCTGTCAGAATTTGTCTGTCAAGATCCCAACAAGATACTGGATCATGTTATGTTTCCTTCACCTTCACGGGTCATTTTAAATCTGTTAAATGTTCTCTTGTGTGTCCACATTAACTCTTATTTGAATTATAGCCACTTTTAAATCACATGCGGACAATTGCATTAGTTTTAATGGAATTACAATAGTGTGTGTTGTAATGGTTGTGTGTAGTGGAAATACCATAGCTTTCACAGACAAGCTCTTTATATTTCTGGCCCATGTTAGAGATGATCCGAAGCAGATGAAGAGCTTCATTCTTATCCTCTTCTTTCAGTTTCTCTTGCCCCAGAATCTCAAGAAGGGTCAGCACTCCACCAACCTCCACAAACTCAATCATATACTGATGGCTGAGCAGAAAATGGTGTTTTATGTGTACATTCAATTTATAGAAACTTATCAGCTCTAATTTTGCACATACTTAAAGGGTAGTGACTCACTATACACACAGCTCCATCTTCACACTTGCTTATGATCACAGCTTTGCTTTTGTTTGTCACAAAAGAGCTGTTCTTTAAGATGAACATGAATATTATAAGAAGATGCTCCTTTCCAGGTCGCATAGATACAAAACAACTGTTCTACCTACAATCAGAGCTTATTTCAGAAAAAGAGTGGGTAACAAGGAGCAAGCCAGTGTTTGGAATAACACTTCTGTTTTTCATCTTAAGTTTATTACATTTTTTTTAATGCGACTAACAGGCTGACTCCTGAATAGAAACGATTGTGTAGGGTATGTCAAAACTCTTTCTAATTACTCAAACATATGGACTTTCCACTTTCTCTCAATGTTTTAATTTTTCAAGAGCATATGGTAAGTACGTCCTGTTAGAGATAGGTGTCAATAATAGCGAGTGAGAAGCTCCGCCCACTTTCTGCAACCAAGATTAATGATTCATTAACATTTTATTACCATATTTATTCAAATCAACTATGTTTTTTGATGTAAAATCACGATATCCACTGGAGATCCCTGAATGTATTTTATCTTTTCACGTTTTAGTTACAATAGTTGGTGCTCAACATAAAAAAAGGAAACCATTGTTTAAATTGAACTTGTTATCCTTAAACTAGTGCTGAACTAGTGCATTTGTTTGTTCTATTACTTGGCAGAGATGAAAACGCCCACCGCTCTCAGTTGAAGGTCTAGACACGTTCCAAACATGTAGCTGGGCACACAACAATGTAAGGACACATATACTATAACAGCAACCGTAAATATTTCCTTAATAAAATCCAAATATTTTTTCAAGCACACTAATGTGGGCATTGTAGTGGATACGTTAGCCTTAACCATGCAGTGAGACGAGCAAGGAACAGACTGGCAACTTGTGCAAACTCCAGCTCCAGCTCAGAGCATGTTTTTCCAGTGTTCTTGGATAGAAAGTCCCGGAGCATTCGACAGCGAACTGGTTTACTGGCCTGGTCCCACTCATGGAGGAAGCACATCGCCTGATTGATGGACACCTGCTCCTTACTGCCAAACATGACTGAAGCATTACGGATATCCTGAAGAACAATATATATATTTTTTCAGGATAATATCGCTTTACATTTGATTGCAATTTTCTTTCAGCCTCCATGGAGATGGCAAGCGAACAATTAACATTGAGTGAAACACTGTCTGTCCCATTTAAAACCAAGTCAAACTCACATCTAAATAATAGACGTTATTTTTTTCAAAGTGTGTTTTAACTCGACCGTAAACGGAAAAATAATATTTTTGTTTGATATTTTCTGTACTTTCAACTAAAATGTATAGCATCAACGACACTTGATTATAAGTTCAATCACTTTGTTTTAGTAAAAAAAAAAAAAAAAAAAAATCACGTCTCACCTTCACTTCCGTCCAATGTTTGAGGTTGCCATGGTCACAGGTACGGTGTCCGCGTAGGATAAGTTGAAGTCAGTAACGCTACAAAGTATGTACTTTCACCGTGTGTATGTATTTGACAATTTTTTTTACAGACTATGATTTTGAAAGAAAGTCGTGTTTAAAAAAAGTGATTTGAAAGCTTACTTAAAATATATAAGAAAAAAATAAGCATATTTGGTACGATAAGATGCAGAGAAATTACAGTTTATTATTTTTGGTGAATTATGCAGCAACTCTTCAAAATGTAAAGTTACATCCGTTTTGATTTTAAATATTACTTCAAACAAGTCTACAGTGTAAAGAAATAAAATTGAACAAGAATATAAATATAAAAGGTTGGATACATTTTCATTTTATTTAGTCTAAACAAAATATTGAAATTATTTGTTACTAGTCTCATTCATTTCACAACATTTAAGGTGGTTTACAATTACTTGAAAATCAAATATCAGTTCCCCGTATCTGTCTAAAGATCAATAATACTGAAAACAAACTAAAGATATCCAGAAAAGAAAAGAAGTGTAACTAAAGAATTCTGCATAACAGGTTTTATCTCAAAGCAAGATTGAAGGTGCATCCACCATGAGTTGATCTTAAACCAACTGGTCACAACTTAGAAGTTTTAACACAGAACATAAACCCTCTATAACATGACCTACATCACACTCTTTCATGTGTAATCATCAGATCATGTTAGTGTCGGACATAACTGCAGCATCCAAGGCTGGAAACAAGGCTTCATGTCTTGTGGTGTAGGGCAGAAAAGTAAAAAAAACAATAACTTTAGTTTATCCTTTACTTCTTGGCATTCTGCACCTTTTGAATCTCCTGCAAGGGAAAACAGAATTTTTCAAAACCATTTAGGTCATTGTATTTTACTTGTGTGTGTGTTTGTGTGTGTGTGTGTGTGTGATATATTTACCTCAATAAGAACACTTTTTAGATTCTCATAGGCCTCTTCCAGGTCATCATTTATGATCACAAGATCAAATACTCCAGGCTCCTTGCCTGAAAAAGAGAATTTGAGAATTTGAAATGTGATTTATTTTCTCAAATGTTTTCTGAAATAGAAGCTGCGTACTGAGCTCCATGTCAATCCTTGCTGCCTCCAATCTCTTCTGTAGACTGTCCTCTGTCTCTGTTTGTCTGTCCCGTAGACGCTTTTCCTGTTACAAAAACAAAAAGATTGTATACACTAGTGGAAAAACTATATGTTATTGTATAAAATAATTCAATCAGCTCACCAGGATCTCCATTGATGGGGGCTGGATGGAGATGTATATGGGGTTCAGATCAGTCTTCTTAATGTTTTTCACTCCTTGTATGTCAACATCCAAAATACAGATGAGGTTTTGAGCCTGAACATCCTCAATGGATGATTTGCTGTAAATGAGAGTGGAAAAAAAGTTACATTTTTGTTGACGGACAAGACTAACAGCAAACCTTGTCAGCACTGAATGGGCTCACGAACGTCTAAATGGAAACAGACCTGGTTCCATACATGTTTCCAGAAAACTCAGCATTCTCAATGAACTCATCATTGTCGATTCCTTCTTGCATCTTTTCTCTGCTGACAAAGTGGTAGTCTGCAAAATGAAATGCATTTTTAAAGTCAAAGATTATGTATTTGGTTTTTTACCCCAAAAAATATCCCATGAGCTTGTCATTCAATATTTATTCATAACCCATTACAGAAGACTCTGGAAGCAAGGTTTAAGATGGTTGAACAGAAAACAAAGCTTTTTTTAAACAAAACATTTTCTGCTTTGAGAGCACAAAATTGGAGGAAGGGGAAAGGGAAGATCCATTTTTTCTACTACAAAATTCAACAAAGACCCTGGAAGAAATATTAAAATAAATTGTGTTACTTTAAAATTGTCAAATTTACATTGTCACAAGGTCATGTAAATACCAGCCTCAATTTTCTTAACCTGAACTACTAAAAAAATAGTAATTAAAAACAGCTGCTTTTTCAAAACAAATTTTTTAGCTCAAGAGAAGGAAAAAGTGATAATAATAACAGTAAAGCATATTTTAAAACTTTACGGAAAGTTCAATTACATATATCTGATAACATATTATGTTTTTTGCATTAAGAAGCAAGCAACAAGCAAGTGTCCTAAATTAACATGCAACATGCCCCGCCCACTAACACTGCTTCCAGTCACATGTGCAAACTGTAACAGTAGGAAGGTGACAATACATTCCTGGTGCTTTAAAAACATACAATAGTATTTTGAAACAACAGTAAAAATTTTGTTTATTTTAAATAAACTGAAGCCGCCTCTTGTATCATCCATTCTGTGTACATAATACGAAGAGATTTATTGTATCTCAGAGATTAGTATAGATAAAATATTTATTCATTCATTCATTTTCCAACCCGCTTATTCCCTTTTGGGGTCACGTGGAATGCCACAGTGCTACCTACTGCGCCACCGTGCCACCCATAAAAATATTCCAATAGTCCAAAAGTATACATGAAATGGCATTCATGTACTCTTTTGAATACTCCAAAAATGTAGAAAATCATTTCTGAATACAAGTCTAGTCACAGCTGTTGCCAATCAGTATATTTCCATAACACGGAAAAGGGATCATTAAACGAATAAGGCATTATTGCTGGGCCTGCAAAGTAGTTAAGACATCTTCTGTATCCTCCTGGTATTTTTCTGCAATGTGCTGGCCTTATGCAATCTGGTCTGTTAATGCCTTATTAATGGATTCTGGTCCAATGCTAATGCACCAGATTCCACCACGATTGCTGACCTTGTATCAGTGACATGGGTTTCATGGAGCTGTTGGAATGAGACATTTTCTGTTTAGTAAAATGTAAACAACTGCTGCCAGAAATCTCTTTTCCTACATTTAAGTCTTTATTACCAGCATTTTATTGATCCTCGAACAATATCTGTCTCAGGGTAAATATTTTTGTGTCATGATAATATGGTAATAAATTGAGAATCTAACACAATGATTGACGGGCATCAATTAGGCAACTGAGCAATGGTTGAGAAGGATGTATTGTGTTGTAGTATAAGTAATTGGGACTAATATTCCATTGCCACTTTTAATATTACAAAAAGTATATGTGTATTGATGTAATTTTAAAAAGTAAGAAATCTTTTCTTTTTATGGATTATTTTTACATCAAGTTTTTTTACTACACGATATCTTTCAAACAAAGATCCCCAGGTTGAGTGAGATTTTACCAAATGAGCTTAAACTTCACAACAGCAAGTCACAAGGGTTTTGAAGCAGGAGAAGACGGATTCTGCAGACTACAAACAACACAATTAACAGCTACAGGAGAGAAATGCAGACATCTTCCAGTGCACCACCCTATTGCAGGCATTAGCAAAACAGCAGTCTGGGTTTGAATTCCAAAAATTACAAATTAAACCAATTAGCAGCGTGACACAAATCCAATGTATACTGTAAAAATGTGTGACTTCTGTGAAATTAGTTTTATTTTCAGTGTTGTTGCCTGATGGCCCAGGATTGTGCAGTCCACAACAACTGTTCTTCTGAATTTATGGGGGTTTAGTCTTTTCTTCTGACTAGATATCCCCAGCCAAATCGTCCTATTTATCCTGGTTTGCATTTAAACAGGAGACCACATGGGAACTCCAGGTTGCTGTGGAAAAGGCTAATATTTCTGATCTTAGTCCCCCTATTTGAGAAGCATACTATATAAATGTAATGATTATTATATTATTGTGTTTCCAATGTTTTTTAAATAGATTTTTTACAGTGTACTAATTATGTTGAATATCTAGATTTGAACAATGCTTTGGTGGATTTGACTAGCCCCTCCCACCAAGTTTGGAGCCCCGCCCACATGTCGTCTCATTGGTTGTACTCCCTATCCCAACCCTAATCCTAACCCTGTTTAGCATGGAAGTGACGTCACTATTCAGCGTTCAGTGGGCGGGGCCTTCCCCGACTGCAGTCTGCAGAGAGGATTACTTACAGCATTCTGCTGTTATGCTAATGATCATTATCTGGAGATGTTCAAACTAAGGAAGTGATGTCACCATACAACTTCTAGGGAACACAGGGGGCTATTTTCACAGGCTTTTTACTCCAAAGTGCACGCTGACATTGATGGGAACATGCGATGTCAGCAGTCATTTCTAAATGTGAGAAAGATGAAAGTAACCCCCATTACTCTCTCATAACATTTATAATGCCTATAATCATTCATAACCAATTAGAATCAATAATGGAAGCCAAATCTACACCTTCAGATGTCACAGAGGACAGGACGTCTGCTACAGGAAGTAATGTAGCCCCCAGAAGCATTGGGAGACAATTCAGCCCTAGAGAAAACAACAAAGGCACATTGGGGAATAAAAAGAGAAATTTACCCCAGAGAAAAGTAATGTTGGCAAAATATTTTTAAATTTCACTTGGGAGTAAGAAGCAGCCAAGAAGTGGCAATCAGATATGAATGAGGGGAGAAGGAAGGGAAGTCACTGGATAGAGGATTCAATAAGGATTCATTTGTTTAATGATAAACAAGCTTTTCAATGATTATAGTTATGGGAAATCCTGGCCTGCCTTTTCCATCTTCCTCTCCAGGACGAGGATTTCTGGTGGTGTCTGCAAGAACAAAAGCAAGAGATCAAGGAAACCAAAGGTTTTTGGTAGTTAATTTGCGAGTCTGATGCGTACGAGAGACGCTGAATCCAAAAACGCCTTCATATTCCTTCATGAGTCTTTTCAGCAAAGTGCTCTTCCCAGCTCCCGAGGGGCCACTAAGGACAACAGGTCTGGGTCCCGCCATTTCTCTGTGTGAAAACCAAAACAGATCCCATAAACAGCTGAGATAACTGCTGTGTGAGGTTAGGTTTCTTTTTACCACCAAATGTCCATCCATCCATCCTTTTTCATCTGCTTCATCAAGTACAAAGCTGTGCTAAGAGCAATCCTACGCCTCTCTCTCCATGAACACTTCCACTATCAGGGAATTGTTCCCAGGGCAGCCTAGAGTCATAGTCTCTCCTGTGTGTCCTGGGTCTTCCTCGAGGCCACTTTAACGGCAGGACATGCCTACGCCTTTCTGGGAAGAGGAATGTTCCTTTTGTTCGACTGGCTTTCGTGATGGACAGATCACTGTGAAGAAATCTCTACCCTTTCCCATTCGCTTTTCTGCATTTGTCATGTTTCTTTAAATTGTCATTATTTTTAATTTTTTGTCTTTTTTTATTTATTCTTTTTTTCATATTTGCAGATGTCTTTTTTTTATTTGTCACGTTTTTAGATGTGTTTGATGGTTTTAGATTTAGATGTTCTTATAAAACTACTCATGAGTATTACACTGACAAACTATTTTACCTTATATCCTACAAATTTAAAATGTAGCTCACATCAGAGCCACTTTCTTAAAGGTGTTTCAAAGCAAGATAGAAGTAGTTGAGAGGTAAAAAAAAGAGAAAGAGAAGAAAGGAACAGAAGGAGCAAGAGCGAGAGGGAGAAGCAAAAGAGAGGAAGAGGGATAGAGGAGAGGAAAAGGGAGAGTATGAAAGAAAAGAGACCAATAGATAGCGTGAAGAGAGATGAGATGAGAGAAATAAGAAAAGAGGGAGAGAAAGAGAGAGTGCGGTAGAAGCCAGATCAATAGATTGAAAAGAGAGAATGATAGAGAGGGATACAGAAAGAGTGATAGAACAAAAGAGAAATAACAGAGAATGAGATAGAGAGAGTGAAAATATAACATGAGAGAAACAGAAAAAGAGGGAGAGAAAGAGAAAAAGAGACGAGCGAAATAGAGGAACGATAGAGAGAAAGAATGATATAGAAAGGACAAAACAGAAGAAAGAAAGAAAAAAGAGCATACTGTGAGAGAATAGCTGCAATATTATTAAACATTCAACTATTTTCCTGGCAATTCAAACAGTAAAAAAAGGAACATGAAATTATTTCTATTTCTACTGATGGTGTTGATGTGATCGTTTCAGATTGGTTACATTCGGTAGATCCCTTTTTTTTGGGAGATCATTTCTTTATACACAATTTGATTGGATGGGTTATGTGCCAATCACTGAAGAAAATTAAAAAAATATATTAATGTAGTTAATGCAGTAAAGTACAGTCCAGTAAAAGTTCAGATACAGAAGAAATAAAAGTATAGATTTTTAAATCTACTCTTCAAATTTCAATTTCTGGGAAAAAAATACACAATTATAGTAATTCGAGGAGATGTAATTAGTTACTTTACACCACTGCTTGCAACCAGTCCAGGGTCTACACCCACTTTTTACCTGATGTGAGCTAGATATGTGCCCTGTGACCCTAAAACGAAAGAAGCGGGTAAAGAAAATTGATGGATGGAACCAAAGCTGTAAAATAGGGTACATTTGTCACTAGAACTCCCAGTTCAAAATAACAACATTCATATTCATTAATGGCATCATAGGTGTTGTTCACAACCATGGGTAGGAATTTTCAGATTTTTTAAATACTGTATGGAGAGGGAGAAAAAGAGAGACAGATGACGTACAGAAACTTAGCCTACTGCGCACCTGCACTACACTGTACCAAATGGAAGCTCAGGGGCTAATCCACTGATCCAAGTGATTAGTGATTCTGTTTACAGGCCCCTGCGCACAGAACTGACTTGAAATTGAAATCTGGGACAAAATACAAAAACTTTAAATACGTGAAATAAGTATGAAACAATGAATGTTATTGGTAATAGCAAAAACACATAGATGTTGTTCCTCCTCAACTCAAACAACGGTTAAAGATGACATTTTTGAGACTGTTTCTGTTTGTATTTATGCACTCAATCAAGGCATTCCATTATATTTGAGATGTTCGTTTGAAACTGTGAAAGTCTCATCAAGGAGTGAGGTTAGGCCAATGAAGAGGATTACAAAGCATAAGCCTAATGACAAAGGCACAGTGACCTGTAGCCTTAATGTCTTGATGTTTCCTGCACTCCATCTGGACTTATGTCCAGTCTGTGTTTAAATGACTGTCAGAAAACCAACCCAAACTGGGAAAACCACAGAATAAAGATGCAGTTGTCCGTAAGGAGTTTGTTGCAGTTAGATGTCACATTGGAACGTCTAAGATATGGTCTCAACACTTTCTTAATTGTATAATCTCACTTCACAAGAACAATGCATGAATTTTTAATATATGTTTACAAATTAAAGCTAATTTAATTCCTTATTCAGACAGCTGTGGAATGTAAGCAAAACAGAAAGGCGTACCTGGTCTGTGAAGGTTGGATGCTGGAGTGACGCTGTAAGTGTGCGTTTGTTACTCACTGACTTAGCTGCCACAGCTTACTGCCAACAACAATTACCACCTCCTCCACTGACTAACCCAATCACACTGCAGCATCGTCACTAGTTTTAAGGAGAACAGGAAAGAGATTAACAATATTTAAAAATTACAAACTTCTGGGTCATTATTTGCACAACAAACTTACAAATAGATATGAAACAATTACAGGTTTGTTTAACTGTACCATGAGATTATTACATGATATTTAGAAGAATAGAAGCTAGCTATGGAATGAACATAGTGTTTATACTGCAATATAGATTGAAATTCAAGGCTACTTGAATGTTCTACAAATGTTGCCATGGAAATGATATCAAATGGATTAACCATGAAAGAAAGTTTTTATAAAAGTCCATAGAAATATAATTTACTATACTTTTTAACAAATCATATTTGTTTATTACTATACAAGATAAACACTACTTTTTACTCTTTATTGTAAAGTGTGGGCTTGTAAATCTTAAACACCTTATTTTTGTTCAAGAAAGAAAAATAAATATATTTGTATGGTGCAACATGAAGGCCCAACTACTTTTTTAAACACATGGCACGGCTAATCCAGCACTAACCCAAATCCACACATAGCGACAATGCTGCTGCTAATTAGAGACATGTCAGGACATCAACCTTGATCCTCCGGTTACGAGGTGAAAGGAAAGTGCTTCTAAAACAAACTCAACAGTTGACAGTTATCTGTGTGATGCAGACCATTTGTAGGCAAGTGAAAATGTCTAGGAACGACCTTGAGTTAAACTGTTTATTTCCAATACTTCATCAGAAATTGTGACTGAAAATATAACTAGATGGATAAAGTTTGTAAATATGCCATTTAAAAGTATTTTTATGAGCAAAAGGGACTGGTTGCCAAGGTAGACTATTTGGTTGCTCTGGAGTCAATGACAGCATACCAATATAAATGATTTAAACCAACCCGATTTTCGTGCTCAAGCGTTTTTAAAGTACATAACCAAAAGTAGTCATTTTTAGAGGTTTTTGCGAAAGACTTGTAGATTTCGGAAACACAATCCATATCGATTGCGTGCTGAATTTCATTCACCTACGACAAACTGGAGCCATTTTCAACCCTCATTTTTCCAACCCTAATACAGTTCTAACATGTATGTGAAATTTGTTGACTTTTCGAGTACTTTTACACAAAACGATAATACCGGAGCAATAACAATAGGGTTCTACGCACCATCTGTACTCGATCCCTAACAATGGGAGACAGAAAGTTATAGGTCTTCACAATACAGAAAACAGCACAATATTAAATTGGTGACATTTTGTTTATTTTATACAAAAAAAACTGTACAAAATACTGTAAAGTTGGTTTAGTGTTCAATTATTTGTATATCAAAAGTGCTTGACAATCATTCAGTAATCTGAACTAACTTGATATACATCTAACCAGTAACAAATCTATTGCTAGAATACCAGAAAGGAAACTGGAATCCTTCTCCTAGTGTGGCTCTTCTGTACAAAGCCCTCAGCTTCTCTCGGTTCTGATCCCATTCAAACCACTAAATGAAGCCCAAGCTTCAAATGTGACTCGGCTGCACACAAGACATACATCATTACAAACTTACATCTACACAGCATCCTACAAGTAAAGAATAAGAGCAAACACATCAAAATATACAGATATCATTATCAGATGCTGCACTTAGTTAAAACTATTTTATGTACCATTTAAATGTTTAATAAAACTATAACTTTTGAATTTTCAAAACCTGTGAAAATGGCTTTGACATGTTGCATCATATTTAGTTGGCATGCTTGTAGGATGGTGAATCATGAGATAAATTTTACATTATGCATTTGGCAGATGTTTAAATCTAAAACAACTGATAGCAAATGATAAAATTAATGAAGAAATAGTTTTTTTTAAATGTGCGATATAATAAATACATAAAATCAAACAATTATACAGTTTCCCTTCACTATTACATGGAAATGTAATGAAAGAATAATTGCTTTTTTGTTTCAAGATTCAGCCCACGTTCTAAAATTAAACAGTTTTTTCATAATCTAGACTCAAATATAAAACTACAGATCAGTGTACACATTCACAAAACTTTCAGACCAACTCCTTTAGAGCTTTCAGCACAAGAATAATTTCCAAAACACATGTAAAACATAGAAACTACTTTTTAAAAGTGTGTGTTATAGTTTTTACAATACTATTACATAACAAGAGCTGTGAATTTGAATACCTTCAAACGTTACCATTCCTTTAAGAAATGTGCACAGTGGTTTTGCAAATGGGTTGCTCTCTAAGAGAAACAGCTGGTTCTTAATGTCGGCTAACTCGAGCAGCTTTGTGAGAAGGACTAACAGGTAGATGACTCCAGCTCTTCACAAATACACTCTTCTCAGGTCTCCGGGTGAGGTGATGGTGTTGCATTGTGGACACAGCTTCTTTGCGCCCTGTGAATGAAATTGTTTACTAGATGGGTAAAGTTTGTGGACAAACTTTGATGTTGGCTTGTAAAAGTGTAAATTGGTGAGGAATGGTTACCAAGGTAGCATTTTTGGTTTGTCATCATATATATATATATACCGTGATATAAACCAACCCCCATGTCTCTATGATTTTCCTTAGCTGAGATAATATGTCAAAAGGGTTGCTATGGTAAAATAAAGTTGCTATGGAGGGGTCAGTAACATAATATAATGTTCCCTTTGTCACTAAAAGATATATATACTAACCCCTATGTCTTTACCAAAGCTGAGATAGAGTTCAGAAAATGTGGTTGCTAGGGTAAACAGTTTGGTTGCTAAGGAGCCGTTAGTGATTTCATGACATTTTTTAAACATTTGTTACTATAATTAGTATAAACACACCCTCATCCTTTATGATATTTAATCTAGAAGATATTTTCACATACTTTTGCTCAGTTTGTGGTATGATCTTGCACAGACTCAAAATGCTTGACAAGCCAACATAATTAAGAATATTTCTCTAATAACAGTTACGCTGGCAGACAGAATTCAGAGTTATAACTCAGATCCATCATCTTACCAAGGTGCGAAGCCAACATTCCTCACAATGGACATGCCAGCACTGGATAGAGGTCAGAGGAACCGTGTAAGAATCCTGAAAAAAAAAAGAATTTTTTTTATATTACACATTTGATGCACTATGCACTCTCTATAGGCACCACTCCATAAAAGAGCCACACACTGGATCACAATGGACAATTTAGGATCTCCCTTATGAATATGTTGTTTAAAGCCCCTAAAACTCATTAGTATAAATGCTAGCATTTTTCTCATGCAATTATAAACATTCTGAACAAAAATTTCATGCCATTTTGACTATGTGAACAGGAAGCTCAAGCTTACCATGCAGATGAGACACTTGAACCTGTCGCCTCTTGTGAGCTGCTTCTCCAGATCTCGTATGCGATTTTTCAGAGCCTCCAGTGAACTGAGAGAGGGATCGTCTGATAATCTGAATATAACAAAGAACAAACCCATCAGAGATTGATGAGAGTCACCACATGCTGAAAGCTGTGTCGCCGCAGGCTGCATGTTATGAATTCTAAATTACACGCAAACGGAAGACGGATTGAATCATTAAATGAGGAGCGTTCAGAAGCAAATTCGCATATCGTAATTCTTATGTGCGCATTAACACAATGAATATAAAATGAAAAGTGTGGAAGACACATGTATGTTAATGTAAACCAGATTTAAATGATAGAATGCTTTCATAGTTTGAACCTTTTCAGATCAATAATGCTTTGTGCTTAGGGGAAGTGGGTGTTTTAATACACACACTTTTTTTGCTTCGAGAATTTAAGTCCCGAACCTTTTTCATCAGTTATCAATCCTCTAAAGCTAATGTTTACGAGACCACAAAACCAAGTTAAAACAAGATGAGACCAACAGCAGAGACTTAAGGTGTTTTTTGATGATTTAAAGTGATAGTATTTGTGCAGTTGTAGGTCGTTATTGTATATATGAGCTTTGTTTGCACTTTTGATTTATTTCTTGGTTTCACTTGGTTGGAAACAAATCCGAATTTTCTAGAATACATCACATGATCATAAAAGCTGCGACCCAGAGTGTACGAAAAGCAACTTTATCTAGAGGTTAAGAATATCGTTTTCAAGTGATCTTTTACATGGTCACCAGTCTTCATCTTAGGAACCATCACGATAAATTCAGACATCACAACAGACAGATAAAACAGTCAGGTTAAATAGTTGGACATGGATTTCTCCACTTCAAAATCCATTTAAATAGCTTGTTTTGAAATATGTGTTTTGTTAGCCAAGGTTACTCTTTTTTTTTTAAATCCACCAAAGCAAAGCAATTGTATGCATAAAATGCCCCTTGCACTGGCACTCCACAGAGGCAGTGACAAACAGGTCAGCGCAGTGAGCAGTGCAAACATTGTCTCAGTGTAATTGCTTTATTAGCGTGTACACGCGGCGCCCCGTGGCATGCTGTCGTTTGTCAGGAATGGTACTCTGTCTCGCCTCACTAACCAATGCTCTCTCGAGTGTCTGCACTACACCACAATTAAATAACGCTGGTTCAGAGCCCCCTAATCCCCGGCAGAAACATCCTGCCCAACGCATCCTCATTTAATCAGCTCTCAGGAATTGAACTATGACAGCAGGGGGTTTAAGAGATCCATCAGGATGCCTCATGTAATAGTCGCCAAATAGAGGCATAATGAAGGCTGGTTTTACTCCTGTAGCTGCCTGGTGGATGTATGCAATTGCTGTCCTGGACCTCGTACTAAACACTTAAGGGAGGATCAGCCACAAGAACATACTTTAAAGTCACAAGTGGGTCTGTACATATAGGTTTTACATAACATACTGAGAAAAACTAGTATATATAATGCTAGATTGTGTATGATTTAATGTTAGCTAAGAATAAATCTGAATATGAATTTATTCATTCATTTTACAACCTGCTTATTCCCTATTGCTATATTATTGGGTTCACGGGGGTCTGCAGGTGCCTACTTCCAACACACATTGGGCGAGAGGCGGAGGGAAGACTCTGGACAGGTCACCAGTCCATCGCAGGGCAACATTCACTCACACATTCACACTTAAGGGTTATTTCGATTGGTCAATTAACCCACACTAGCACGAAGAGAACATGCAAACTCCTTCCAGGAAGATCACAGACGAGTCTCAAACCGGCAACCTTCTAACTGGAAGGCCACAGTGCTATCCACTGAGCCAACATGCCACCCTGAATAGGAATTTAGTTGACAAGAAAACAACAAAGATGTTTGACTTTCACTGATTAGCCTGACACAATTCCATAATGTAAATATATTTAACATAGAAATATTCAATAATTACAAATCCTTTTAAACCTTAGAAGTCTCTGCATGCACTGGTGTGTGTGCCAATCACCAATGACTCAACCTATTGTTTCATTTGATTTCCAATATAATGTGTAGGTTTGAAAAAGGTTATTAGCTTTGATATTTGTGGATTTGAAAGAACATTACAAGTCATAATTTGATCGCCGTAAGGTTTCCTTTTATAGACCTAAAATTGGTACCATCCTGCCATCTAGTGGTGAAAAGAAGGGATGATGCTTAAAAGTATAAGACCTGTGATATGGTTTGTATCAAAGTTCTAGCACAAAAATGCACAATGGCACAAAAAGTGCTTTAAAATGTAATGAAACAATATTTGTAAAAAAAAAAAAAGAATTGCCACAAAAAACAGTTCTAAAGGTAAATTATTAGAGCAAACTGTAAACAAGTTAAAAAATGCCCGGACTTCTAAGGATTAAGGGTCTTATCATATCAGGATCACATGTGGATAGAGTAAAAAACATTAGACTTCACTTACACCTCTAATTCGCTGTTCTTACATGTTGTGCTTATGCTGTTTTCAACTTCCCCATTACTCGTGGTAGGAGTTTCTGCAGACAAAACAATTGCATTCATTTGATTTATGCTTCTACAAACAATCACCAGACTGCTAACAGATAGTGTAGTGAAATTCCAGATTCTTGAAAGGAATTTGAATCTACTACATGCTGGAAAATGTTCAGAATTTTTCTGACATTAGTGCACAACACAATGCAAATCAAAAACGCAAGTCAAAAGTGACTGCAAATATACGACACACATAAAACACAACTTATTTAAATTTGTGTTTTTGAGGGCCACCGTAGTTTTCAGATGTGTTCTGATAAGTCAAATACAAACACGACGTCTGTAGGTTTTAATGGTTTTTAATCCACACCTCAGGCACCAAGTACCGCACACCTTAGCCTCTACAACCAGACCACCCCCACAAGCTCCCTCCACATTACACCCCCAAACTCCCCTGTCGTAATGAACATAGTATAGGGTAATTAACATGTTAACAGTTCTACTTCTGCCAACAGCTCACTAGCGCCCCCAGTTCTATTTTCCTGTATGTGGGATAAGTGGCCTAATAGTGCACAGCATAACACATATCAACTTTGTGCGCTAAACACTATAGTAAATCGCCAAAAAAACTGCAAATAAAAACATTGACATTAAAATAATAGAAAAGGGGAAGCTGAACCATTTCTATGCTCACCTGTGTTTGACGACTTGGTTTGCTCTGGGGATAACCTGCTGCATGTATCTGAACTAATAAATAGAGAGAGAAAAAGAATGGGAATTGAAAAAGAACCAGATGTGAATGGTTTTATGTTTGTGTGCATACTTTAAAACAACTCCTCGTAACATTTGCTTCTCATTTGTGACCCTGGGTTCATTTCCTAAGCAGGGAATCACATCCGCTTCTGTGTATCTGAAATCTCGCGCTTAGGAAACATTACTTTTATTGTAAGTCCTAGATACATAGTTGTACCTCTTTCATGAGAGAAAGTAAATAAGGATACTGGGCTTTTCCATACTCCAAAGTATCATCCCCATCCACATCCAGATCTGCATCGCTGTCCTGGTGTTCTTTCAGTGTGCTGCTGCTCACCAAACCTTTAGTTGTTTAATGGGAACATAGTTGTTTAGTTGTTTCCAGAACATATCAAATGTTTTTTAAAAGGACAGAAGGGTATTTTAGACATCCCATGAAACAGTGTGTGGCATGAGAATCATACGTGTAAACAGAACGATTAAAACAGAATGGTGTGTACGATAAAAGTGTCTCTGTGACCTGCTTTATCACCAGCTCTAACTGTTTCTGACCCATGGCTAAGTGATTTTACAGTAATCTCCTTCTCATAAGGTTAACACCACTCTCATAAACCTCACGTGACGTGAACTTTTCACATAGACACACAGCTCTGTTGCCAAACCGAGTGAGCACCTTGGAACAACACGGAGAGGCTGGAACTGTACAAATGATAACTCTGTAATTTCCTAATCAACCAAAAGCACAATGGTATAAAGAAAACAAACTTATTTATTGCCATACTTAATTAGCAAAATTATACATTTAATTTTAAAAGGTTTAAACAAACTTGTTAAATTGTTTTAATTGTTGCAACCTCCCACTTTCCACTAGATCTGTAACTTAAAATGTGATTCATCGATTGACCCCTTGAGGCAGGTGCTAAAAGAGATTTAAAAATTTGACCAAAAGTCATTAGTTTGAGTTATGTGAAGCTTAAAGTTGCCAAAGTATTCATTCACTTTCAAAGCTGGAAAAATAAATGTTTTGCATTAAGTCAATGAGAGGAAGGTAGGTCTGGCTTAAATAATGACGTGAGTGATTGAGAGAAACTGATTGAGGAACATCCTCTGATTATTCCCCTGAAACACGTTTACCAAATATCACTTAGCAGCAATTTCATTCCATACTTTACGGGTTGTCAAAAGCTTGAAATATTACACTTTGTGCCTAATAAACTAATGTAACACGCACACTTCCATTTGTGAAAGAAATCATTAACCCCCCCCCCCCCCCTCAAAAAAATTCAAAGTAAAAAACTAGTTTTAGTCTATTTAATCTGAATTGCTAATAAATTCATATATTTAATGTAAAATAACCTGTAACACCAAACAGATCAGCTTTCAACTAGAGCCTGAAAGTTTGTGCACATACTTTTGATGTTGAGCTATTTAAGAGCTACTTAAAGTTGGTTGCCAAGGTAGAATATTTGGTTGCTAGGGTAAACAAGTTTGGTTGCTAGGGAACTGTTAGTGATTTCATAGAAAATTATTTTGTTACTATAATTAGCAATCAAATGGACATTTATCTAAGATATTTCTGTTGATATATGGCCATTAAAAGGTAACGGTAAATTTTTATCCTTTTCTAGAGCCTGGGGTTCGCAAAGTGCTTGGTATGTTCTTGCGCAGACTGATAACCTCCACAAGTTTCGTGGAGGTTATCAAATAAGATTCGTAGTTTGTTAAGCCATCCTTTGTGGTACCCAGTGTAGATATAGCATCTGAATATTAAGATTCAGTTCTAGGATGTGTTGATTTCAAATATATACCTCTGAAGCCTCTGAGGACAGAAACCATCTGTAGTCTTCTCTGTTCGGCCCATTCAAACTCCCTGTCGGGCGAAATCATGGTGCCCTCTTCCCCAACACACATGCCGTCTCTCTGGAAATCACACATCAGTATTTCTGGTGAAAATGCCTTGCGCAGCCTGAAGACAGCGATTTCATCTGCTACCTGCCCTGAATTCCCCCTTGACATTAGGCTATAGCTGAGAGAAACGGAAAATAAAAGATACACCACTTGACGTGGAGGTTTATAGTTTGTCTGATCCTTCTGGTCACATCTCCCTGGATTATTCATTAAATGGCTGAATTATAAAGACATGATAGCAGATATGCCTCATGGCATCTGTCAACTGTTTACAGCCATCCCCAAACCAAGCAAAGAAAGCACTACAGAAGTGAAAGACAGAGGAACAGAAAGGAAGCTGCATCGTTCTCTTTGAAAATGAAAAACACACAAAGAGCTGATTCCCATCATACAGTACCTGCTCTTCTTCTGCTTTCCGCCTTTTCAGTTTCCCAATACGAGCTGTGAATATAAAACAAAACAAAACATAAACAATGCTTTAACTTTTCATATAATCTTATCTTGTTTTTCTCCTGTGTCAGTTATATGGAAATGTAGCCAATTTCAAAGTGATATTAGCAGATAAGACTGAAATGCTTTAAAGATAAAGATAAATAAAAGCTTGGGGAATTGGACCGATGTATTTATTTGATTGTAGAATAGAGACAAATACAGTTTGATCTGCACCTCCTCCTCTTAAAACATACAGAAATGCCCATAAAAATAAAGTAAAGCGTGGTCTCCAGCACTCCATTAAAACCTGTGTGCATTGCAGAGCCGATAATGATGTAATGGGACATTAATCTTTATAATCCCCAAGCAGTCTGAGGTGCAGTGGAATTAAAGCTGAGCCTGTTACAATCCAAGTGAAGTTGACCGCAACCGAGAAAGGATCATTAATTAGAGAGCGAATCTGATCAATTAGCTGTATCCAATCGCCAGCGCTCCTTTTTAAAAATTAATGAAACAGCATAAAAATGAACAGTCCTGATGAATGAGGGGAACTCACAGAGAATCAGTATTTCACAAGTCAGGGGCTCTCCCTGAATTATAGAATGTTACGGCAGTGAAATCCGTAAATAATAGTTTTTATTAATGTGGTCTTGAGTAAAATTGAGACAAGTTGCACTGGACATGTTCTGTTGTAACTAAGAAATGCTTATCAGACAATGGGCAAGAGGGTACATGTGGCAATCCAGAGTCAGGCCACACTAGATCAGATTTGTCTCTGTGTTTGGCGTAGCACCTGCACCAGCAGAGCTCCTTCACTGTTAACAATGCAGAAGGTCAGAGGTGAAAGAGCTGCTCTGCTCGTGAGGGTGCTAGGTCAAAACTCAGATGTGATTGTTTACAACACGGATCTAAGAGGCCATTTGTGGAATCAAGTGTATTCTGTTACTACACAACTTTGTGTGTGTATACACCTGGAACCTAGAAAAAAAGAAATAAAGACTGACAACATACCGTTCAGTCTTGTTTGCCTGTTTACTCGAACTCGCAAAAATGTCTGTAATGAGAAACAAAAGATGAAATCATCAATGTTGCATTAGCTTTAACAGATGATCATTTGTCTTAAAACGCCCCGGGTCTTATTTCCTTAGGATGCTGAAAAACTTTTTTGTAGAACCTATAAGACCTGTTAAATGGGCTGTCACTCCCTCACCTCATGCTAAGCTGCTAATTGTTTTAAATCAATTATTGATATTATTCATGTTTTTCTTTTTTCCTTTTTAGTTTACACTGCCATGTTAGTGCGGAATAACATTTTGTTTCATCTGTGTATTGCTAATGGCCTTGCAATGCAACTATGTTCTCATTCACAGGGACAGCTGGTTGTAGTTGGTTTATATTTTGGTTTTATTAGTTAATCATTTAGACCTGAAATTAAATAATTATTTATAGACTGATATTTCTATGTTTCATATTAATATTGCAGTGAATATCACAGTGTGTGAATGTGCTTTTCAAAACCCTTGGGTCCCCTCTAGAAGTCCACTAGAGGGCAGCACTAAACAAAACTCTCAAGTTTCTGACAGTAATTGCAGGTAAAATTCATAATTAAACAACTTTGTTTTCGACTCATTGACTGTTCAAAGAGAACATTCCAAGACGTAGATCAACCAGTGCTGTGTGCTTCTTACCTGGTACCTGTCTGAGTGCACAGCCTCATCTGCAGGACGGGGAGAAGAGGTAGAGGAGGTACCCTCTCTCTTTATGTGCAGCGAGAATATAGACTGAGAGAAAGAGAGAGAGGCTATTATAGCATGAAAAAATGCACAAAGTGTTTAGAACAGGGGTAAACCTAACGTTTAAATACCTTAGGTGCCCCAGAGGTGAGGCTCTCCCTTTGAGCGGAACCCTGACTGAAAACAGGAAAGTCTTATTAACACATATTTCTTGAGCACAATCCCATTAACACAAAACATACCCTCTATTTTGCACTGTAACATCAACGAGAAGTGTGATCATGTGGCACACTGATCTTTTTCCCAGTCAAATAATGGTAATCTATAAAAAGCCGTCTGCACTCAGGTCGTGTAGAGCAACAAAAATTCAAACACACCCTGCAGCCAAATTTAATTTGACACAATTACTGTCCACATCTCTGTCACTAAGCAGATTAGGCCTGTAATTTCTTTATTGGAGAAATCCTTCATGTCTTCATTGTGGCTAATGTGGCGGCCTGCCTGATAGCGAAGGCTGAGGAAACATGTCATTAGCTTGCTGTGGTTTTGCCAAGACCTGCCTTGAGCTGGGCTGGCTGTGAAATGTCAGGAAGAATGTAACAGCTTGTAATCTATGATCGAGTGATGATGGAGGAGATGAAGAGAAGGACACACGCCTGAGGGAGGTTGAGAAATATGCCAAAAGGAGCTGGGAGCATAATATAATGTGCCTTTGAAATGAACAGGCATCGATGTGTGTGTTCATTTTCTCAGTCAGAACTGATAGGAGCCTTCCTCCATCCCTTTATGCTCACGAGCCGAGGTGAGATGTGAGTGAGAGTGACAGAAGAGCATGCTGTCTGTCACAGGCACTTTGTTGTCGATGGATACTGCTCAACCCAAAGACACTGAGGCAGATCAGAGAAATCAAATCAGAGCTTGATGGAATGGTCTGCGATCTCTGATCGAGCAAGAGGGATGGTGAAACAAAACAAGACATGAGAGATGATCACTATATTGATTGTTTAGGATTGGATGGTGTTTATAACCGAGAAACATGACAAGTTTTGTAATGGGAAATGAGGAAATACAAAGAGAGATGGTTAGGTACATCGCAAACTATGAAACAAACAGCCTGCTCCACTATCCGTGCAGCATAGTACACTGACATTTCAGACTGGTTCAGTAGGAGCATGTCATACAATTCATCTAAGCAGCATGGGTGGATAACTCTTAGGCCATCTCCAAGAAGACAGCGTTTTTAACTGTTTAACCTACAGTTAAGCTTACTTTTTTACAGCCCAATCCAATCCAAAGAGTCAAGTCAAATCCGTCAAAAATCTTTTTCTGGAAATATGGCGATCTTCACCAAATCTGGGCTGCCAGTGTTTCCCCTACCATTCAATTGAAGGGACACCCTCTTCTAAACAAACCTCTTCTTAACCCTATACCAGATACTTTTTGTGCCAGAACCTTGACACACACAAGCCAATCAGAGGCATTATATTTCCAAGGGTTAACCCTTACTTTCACCACTAGATGGCACTCATGGCACCGATTTGGTCCCACACTTTCTTACCTTACAAATTATATCACAGCTCTTGTAATGTTCTTTAAAAACAAAAACCAACACATTATATTTAAAATCAATATTACACAGTAAGTGGGTTGCGTCATCCCTACTTAATTCAAAACAAACGCTGTGATTGGCACATGCAATGGTATTTCCATTTTCCATTTTCCTGAAGCGTCTTTCATTCACTACACCTCTCGTCCCTACCCCCACTCTCCCCAATTTAGTGAAAGTTAGTGACTTTCTTGAGTTCTTGGAGACTTTTAGCAACTTTTAGCTTTCATGAAGTTGCAATGTGTGTCCTCACCCGGTTCAAACTCACATATCACACTCAGACAGGTTCAAGCTGCGTCCCAATACAGCACTCTCCGTACTTTAAGGGAATGAAATATGTATCTCATGGAGATAAGCATGATGCAATCTTGCACTGTTTTCAGGAGGAAGAGAAAATGTATTGGAGATTGTGTCTTTTGTTAAAAAAAGACATTTTCAGAAGAAAAGTTTGCCATTATTATTTACATTATACTTTACGTTTGCTTTGCTAGGCGGCACGGTGGTCTTTCAGTGAGAGGGTTGTAGGTTCAAGGCTTGCCGGGAAGAGTTTGCACGTTGTTGGACAGTTTCGAGCAATGACTGTGTGGGATAGCAATCCTGTCTGACCCTGGCCCCAAACCATGACCACCAGCAACCCATTCTGGCTCCAGAAAGAACCATCACCCCTTGCTAACAACCAGCAGGACACGCCTGGACAGCCAGACACCACCACATGCCCTTTTCTTGCACTCTTTTAAATATTTAGAATTAAAAATGTCCTTTTTGGGAAAGAGAATTGTTTGTCTCTACCTAAAAAAAGCCTAATATAGTAAATCATAATTTACAAGTCTTTTCTTGGCAGTAGGAAATATACACACATCAACGATCTGGTTTCAGAACTGTTTTGGATTCACCGGTACTTTTATGACAGACCCTTTAACCAAAGAGACTTACATTTAAAAGAACAAACACTTTCTTTTCTCTGTTCTTACTTTCCCTGGGGGTTGAACCCACTACTCCTGCAACAGGAAAGCTGTATGGAGGATATACTTGTACAGTACCTGTTGTAGAGCTGGATCAAATGCTCCATTTCTTGCTCCATGTGATCCTGCAGCTCTCCAGGCCTAAGAACAGCATGGCAGACAGGGCACACGGGCTTCTGGGCATCATACAGCACCTTGACTTTACCTAGTGAAACAGAAAACATGAAATCACAAGCCTACAATCTGCTGGTTTTTTTTTCATTTTTTTTTTTTCTCCAAAAGCAGGCCGCAATCATCAGTGTTTCATGATGTGAAGTTCATCGATACACACATGGTGCTGAATTAACAAGGGTCTCAAAAGATAATCACAGGAGGGTGAATGGAAAAACATGTAAATTACGGGGGGATCTGCATAGAATCCCGGAGCATGTGTGCCCTCGAGGAAGAGTCCTGTCACTTTTACAATTTCATCAACAGCACAGCTCAAATAAATTCGCAGACAAGTACAAACGGCCTTCCTCTAAGCCCGAAGACAGCCAGCATCAGTAAACAATGAAATCTTGAGGCTGGAATTGAATTTAGAAGCACATTACCTGAAGCGATAACGTCTGCAAATAACAAGATGATAAAAGAATTTGATTTCATTTTTGTATGAGCATATCTCCTTGGTCTCTCAATGGAAACATGGAATGGAAGCAGTTGAAAAAAAATGATAATTTAAAATGTTGGCAGAAACAAAGGGTTAATTAATTGATAAAGCAAGAATTGAACAAAGGAATAGGTGTAATATCTTCAAATAAAATAAAGGAATATATATATATATATATATATATATATATATA